>JAKSZP010013657.1:0-64017 GCA_022478985.1 Massospora cicadina | reverse complement strand
TGGTGGTAGTTTCATGGAGTTGTTGGATTTCCTCTTGTGCAGTGAGAGAAAAATTGGTGGGGAACAAGGGGGCGTTCAGCCCTTTTTTAAATTTCACAACAGATTTTGCCACATTATTGCATATATGGCAATTTTTGGTGAGGCCACTGCGGCCTCAGCAAGCTGGTGGTCATTTTGGAAAGGAGTATCATTGGGTTTGAGAACAGATTGTTTGGTTGGGAGTGGGGCATCAAAGTCTGAATTTACATAAGGTTGTAAATCAATTGGTTTAGCCAGAGGTGGGACAATTTCACCTGATTTGGACACTTCATCTAATAAGTCCCAGGGATTTTAGTTGATTTAAGACGTATGGTGTTAGGTGATTTTGGTTGGGTAGGTTTTGGGGCAAGAGATTTTTTGGATTGAACCTTGATCCAAGCCTTCACCTGATTGGTTGACATGGGTGTGCATTGGCCAGCTTGGGTTTGAGTTGCTAGATTTTGCTTCTAATTTAAGTGCATGGCCAGTGGGGTGGGGGAAGCCAAAATCCCCACTCAAATGCTTTTTGTGTGGCCTGATGGGTGGTGTTGGCTGTGTTACCAGGGTGTAAATATTAAAGTGACATACCTTTTTGGTGTGGTCCAATTCATTGCATATGGGTCAAATTGTGTAACCATTGTTGGTATGGGCCCAAAAGAAATGGTTGGGTGAAGATGGGATATAGTCATGCGGTGGAATGTTTTGGGTCATGTTCAGCTGGTGGGGGGTAATAAGGTTATATCCCAAGGTGCCACGAGGCATTCAGCACCACTTGGGACAATGAATTGTAGGGTAGGTTTTTTTCTGTAAGTGGACAACTCAACATCAACTCCTCATAAAGTTTAAAGGTAAGGTGTGAGGGGAGGTTAGCAAAGGTCACCACAAGTGTGGTATCATCTGAGAGGCATGTTTAGGTGGTGGTAATATGGTGTTTTTGTATGTTAATGACGTAGCTGCTGCAGTAGCTGCATCCTCTTTAGTGGGGAATCCAATATCAAATTAGCCCTTGTAAGGGTGGAAGTCAATAAACCCTGCTGGTGCAAAGGTTACCATTGCCAGCTCAATTATTGCTTTGTTGTAGTATGGGAAGTTATGTCTGTACTCGATGCAGAGGCAAAAGCAAATATTGGATTAATGTAGAGCTAGGGGGTGGGGGGAGGTTGGGTGGGCTCGTGAAAGGTGAAGTGCTAAGTCCCTTGGAGGGACATAGTGCTGGATGCATTTGGCAAACTGGACGAGCCAGTCCACATGCCTTTGCCTGCTGGGCGGTAAATGCTAGCAGGTGGAGCACCGCTGCCCCATACTGGGCAGCAGGTGGTGGATCTGATGACATAAAATTGGCAATTGGTGTGGTGAGGTGGCGGTGGAAAATTGACTTGTTTTTCTAAAATTGCTTGATATTGATGCTGAGTGGAAAGAAAAGCTTAGTTTTGTCCTCTTCTTTACTTTTTTATGTATTATCTAATTTCTATAAAAATTACTATTAAAGATTAAACCTACTTGGAACTTGAAGTACTATTATGAGTGATGATTTGTTTTTTATAAACTCTGTTCTTTTTTGACTAAGTCTAAGACCTCATGTGGGCCACTATTTCTCACAGGTAAATTTTTAACATATAGTAGCTGTTAGGGAAGCAATTATTAAAGAGAAATGGACTTCAAGTCTTGGTGAATCAGAACCCAATGGATAGCTCAGGAATCCATAAGCACAGTCATCTAAATTATAAAAAATGAGAAAAATTTTAGAATAAATAAAGAATTTAAAGTTTCTAAACCAAGCCAAAGTGCTGTAATGGGTGCAACTGTTGTTTTTTGGTGCCAACTCTCAAGGTCAGGAGAGGCAGTGAGGGCAACAACGCCTCAGGGATCTGCGGTTGCATGCCTTTGGTAGTTTTGTTAGGTGCATGGTTTTAGTAGAATTGAATATTAGATATCCAAGCAGCGGATTGTTTTATAGTCCTTATCATCCCAATAATAAATGTATTGGTAAATAAAATTATCTAGTACAGGGTAGTGGGTGTAATAGTCAGAAAAAGATTTATGTTAACTTAATTGTTTCTCAGACTGGGAAACATAGTTAAACTGCAACAATACTTGTGAACAACAGGTAACTAGCAATAGTAACTAAGATTTTAAACTTAACTTCTTTACAAATGAAAATCCCAGTAATAAACCTAGGAGGGTTGTTACCTTTTACAGCGGAATTATAAAGAATTGGTAGGCTGTAACAACAAGCCAAGGTGTTATAAGCAGAAGATTATTCACTATAAGTAGGACATGTCTCCTAATATTTTTAAAAGGCTTGGGTTAAATCATTAAATTACATCATTTGAATCATTATTATTAAAAAAACGAAGCACTCAGATAAAACTTAAGGGTTAGGGTAATCTTAAGGCTCCATAGATCTATTGAATTTAGAGCTTTTTTTGATTTTGAACCCATTTGGATGTACTGTTAGTTTCCACCTGATTCACTCACAGGTGCTAGCACTGGGGATCCCAACCTAGTGGCTGATTGTGAGAGGCGTCCTCTATTACAGTCAGCTGATAGGAAAGGGGCTTCATAAGAAGCAACAATGGAAGAGCTTTTTTTATTAAGATAAACTTATACTAGGTAGTAAATTAATTATAAGATATTCACAGATACTATACTTTATTAAAAAAATAGTGTTAATTATAGTACTGTTGAAAGAAAAATAGAAATCATGATTCACTAAGAATTGCAAGGAGTGATTCATTGGTTAATTTTGGTTCCCAAAGTGGTTTGTCCATCATCACGTCCCACCTGTAAGGTCAGATGAGCGTTTTGATCTCCTGGTGATAAACTCTTAACATCAGTTAAATTGGTATTAACCTCAATTAGGAGCTCTTCCAATAGTTCAGGTTTAGAGGTCCAACTTTGTATATTCCAAATGAATAGCTGATGAAGTTATTGGTACCTTTGGGCCAATGATGATAGAAACATTTGAATGTGGTCTTAAATTTAGGTAAGATATTTGCAACTTAAATTTAAAGGCTTATTAACCTAAAATGATGAAATTACTTGAATTACTCAAAATTTGAAGCCTAAATTTGATGACAGGGAATTGAACCTTGTTTCAGGACTTAGGGGACCATTTGAGCATCTCATAAATCAAGTCCCACATTTTAGTATTTGTTGATCTCCCCAGGACTAAGCTTTCACCTTCATAAGGAGCATCTGAGGTGCATGGGAAGGATACAAAGTAAATAGTCAATGTTGCACAAAACTTTATAGCATTGCGTTTTTAAATCAATCTCAACTTTAGTTTGAGAAATTTCAAGGTTACAGATCATAATTTGAAAGGTCAGATCAAAATGCACTTTCTTTGAACATATAGATTAAACCTAGACCCTGCTTTTACTGTGAGAGATATTACATAATTGATTTATGGTATTATAAGAGACCCCTATAATGGGTTACAAAAACAAAAAAACTCTTCTATTTTTCTAGGAGAGTAGAAGCAGAAAGTGTAGGCAGAAGTTGAAGAACTTTAGTGATAAGTGGTAGAGTTTGTTCCATGTTTTTAGGCCCAAAAGTCTAAGGCAACAACACAGAAATGGCTAAAGACAATGGGTTAGTAAGACACAATCAAGATTTAATAAGAATCACATAATATCAACTAACAAGCAATGTGTGCACTCAAAAAATCAAAAATGTTGTGCGCTGTCAAGAATTTCATGCTTTAATGACACCTTAAGATCTGATCCAAAAATTGATATAGTTTATAAGGTTTGTTAATTCTTGGCGTTTAGGCTCAATTCCGCCAAGTTGGTTTTGCACAGGGTATGAGCCACTGAGCAACCAAATCGGACAATATGAGGATCGCTGACTTTATAATAAACTTGCTAAAATATATATGGAGCTATTGCCCCTTATTTTAACCTCTTTATTGTAATATAATTGCAGATTTTATCTGCGCTCCCTTCTTCTCATAAAAACCTCCAAACCTTTTATCTTCCATCAGACTCTTTATACCTCAGTTCCTCAGCTGGATGTGTCCTTGGCTTGGTACTCTTCTATTCTGCTTCCTTTTTTGAATTACTCTCATTTGTATTGAATCTCGGCATAAATCCTCTTGATTCACTGAATGCCTCATTTTGAAGTGCTTAAATTACCAGTACCAGTTCTATTCCAGCGGATTCCATACATTCCGCCATATTGACTTAGAGATTATCATCCAGTCATATTGGAAGCATAACAATACCCCTCCTTGACTGGATGATAGGTTCTTACTGTTTGTATGCTTGAAGGAACTTTGAGTGGACTCAGTTGATAACCCAACCCCCAGCAGGTTCCTTAATTGTGTAGACATTCCATGCCAGTCTTCTTGATAATCTCAAATGGGCTGACCCAAATGTCAGAGAGCTTATTTTTTGTCTGAATCCATGCTGGTCATGGAATAAAACATAATCCCCTACAGTGAACAATGGAAGTCCACTCCAGCACTTCTAGTTGGCTGCCTGGTCACAAATTTTTTAGCCAAACTGGTGGAGGGGCTTTCATTTGCAACTTGATCAATGTATCCATGAGTTGCTTCAGATATACGCTGAGGATTCACACCACCAGTTTCTTCTACACATGAATATAGCAAGGCTGGAAGAGCTGGATGTCAACCATACAGCAGTTGAAACGGGCTCTTACCAGTGGACAAATGTTAGCTAATATTGTATGCAAATACAGCCGTGGGTAGAAGGGCGCTCCATTCTGAGGGTCGATCATTTACCAATTTATGGAGGATGTTCACTAAGGCTCCGTTAACCCGCTCCACCATTCCATTAGACTCTGGATGATATGGGGTGGTCAAAACCCTGCATGATCGCCATCAAATCATTCAACTCTGGCAGAATGTGTGAAGTGAAAATGGTTCTGTTATCTGTTAAAATGAATTGTGGGCAGCTGTGTCACTGTACAACACACTCCATGATGAATTTTGCAGTAGTGACTGTCCCAAATCGTTGATGACCCTGGCCTTCACCCAGAAAGTCAGATGTTCTATAGCGATGATAATATATTTAGATCAATTGGTACTAGTTGGCAGAGGTCCTACTACATCAATAGAAATGGTGTGCCAGGCAAACCGGGGTTTGACCAGCTGGTATGTGGTTCTCTTGTAGAATGGTTTTCCACTTAAAACTGATGAGAACAACTAACTGTTTCTAATATGTCGTAATGCATGCTCTCCCAGTAGTATTGTGGTCGCAACATCTCCAGTTTTTTCCACAATCCTCAGTGACCTATAGCCCAATGAGCATCCATAATAATGCAGGTCAGGCTGAAGGCTTAGGGAAACTCAACGTCATGTCGCCAATCTGCTTATATAGTTCTCTCCCATGTAGAAAGGTATCCGCCCTGAGTCCATCTAGTACCCTGTTCACATGCGGCGGCTCATCCTGGTATTTGTTCACCACCATCTTCTCATACATCATGTCAGCTAAATCCGCTGTGATTGCGACTGTTTCAGCCTAGAGAGACAATCCGCATTTTGGTGTTTAGCTCCAGGATGTTGTACAATATCAAAATCATATGCTTGGAGCTTTAATGCCTAACGTGCGAGCTGTCCCTCCAGTTCACAAAGGTTCTGTAGCCAGCGCAAGGAAGTGTGGTCCGTCACTACTAGAAATCTCATCCCATGCAGATATACTTAAAACTGTTTATAAGCGTAAATTACCGCTAAACATTATCACTCAGTAATGGTGTAGTTCTGTTCGTGACAGTTCAAACTTTGACTACAGAAGGCAACAGGATGCTCCACGCCCTCATCGTCCTTCTGAGACAATAATGCCCCTATAGTGGAGAGCGAGGCATCCGTTTGCACTATGAACAGCTTATTGAAGTTGTGGTATTGAAAAATGGGTGCGCTTGCTAACGCGGTACGCAATACATTGAAAGTGTTCTGGCATCGTTCCATCCAATTTAAAGAAGAGTTTTTCTTTAATAGCTCGAAAAGTGGGGCCCCAATGCAGCTGAAATTGGGAATGAACTGTCAGTAATACCTAACCATTCCCAGAAACACTAGAATGTCTTGCTTATTCACTGGGCGAGTCATCTTGTTTATTGCTTTCACTTTAGCCAGCTGCAGTTTAAGCCCATATGAATCCATGACAAACCTGAGGTATTCTAATTGCTCCTTAAAGAAATGGCACTTTTGAGGCTTAATTTTGATATTAGCGGCGGCGAGGCGCTGAAACACTTGCTCCAAGTGGTCTAGGTGCTCTGTAAATGTCCATGAAAACTAAATTTATGTTGTCAAGGTAAACTAAGATGCAGGACAACTTTAAATCACCTAAAATCGTATCTATGGCACGCTGGAACGTAGCTAGAGCATTACACAACGCTTGTGACATGCGCATCAGCTGGAACAATTCTCTCAAGGTGATGATCACACATTTCTCCCATTCCGTCAATGGTAATTTAATCTTCCAATACCCTGAGATCAGATCCATGGCGGAAAAATAGTTCACCCCACCCAATAAGGTCTAATGCATCATCAATCCGTGGAAGAGGGTAAGAATCCTTCTTTGTTACATTATTGAGTTTATCTTAGTCAATAACCACTCAGTTCATGCCATCCTTATTTTTTACAATGAGCACAGGTGACGCCCATGGACTGTTTGACATCTCTAGCATTTCTTGATCATTAAGTTTATCTACTTCATTGGAGACAACCCCTTCCGCTGCTTTTGAACGTCTAATAGGTCATGAACGAATGGGAGGGTAATTCCCTGTGTCTATCCGATGTACCACCCCTTGAGCGCACCCCAGGTCATAATGATCATTAGTGAATATATCCCAATACCTTTTAAATAAGGCCATAGCCTTATATTGTTGTTCTGTTGATAATCCCATGTGTGCTTCCCGCAGAACCACAGTCAGTATGCCAAACGAGGAGCAAGCAGGTAGTCCAAGATCTTCCCATGAGCCAAAGCCATGAATCTGCTGAACTTCCCCAATAGGGACGAAGTGTAGGTAAGCCACCACTTGGTGCCGCCTGATCATTATTGTTTCCTTCTGCAGGTTCACAAGTAGCGCCTTCACCTCCGCATTCCCAGGAAACAATAACCCTGAAGCCACATGTGGTTCAAGCTGTGAGTGCTGATGAGGTGCCAGGATGTCTGCATATAGCCCCTTAGGGAATTCAATTTTGAGCCCAGTCCCTATTATACTCTGGTGTCCAGATGGTAAGCTAAAAGGGCGTGTTGCTCAAAGCGGGATTCCTTTATACTCATATATCTGTTTGGGGAGGATCTTGGTCCGCCAACTCATTCACTGGTAACAAACATGGATTACTCCGTCACTGTATTCTAGATTGATCTGACTGGAGTGGACTGGATCTGCTGGGATTCCACCAGAGGAAAAAAAATACTGGAATTTTTTGACCAAGTATGGTAAGGGTTTCTTCTGCCATATCTATCACAACGCCAAATTTCCTCATGAAAGCCGTACCAATTACCATATTGCAGTGGTTATTTGGCAACACCACCCTGGAGCAGACACATGAACTGACCCAAATCGCAAAGGCAATGTGCTATATGCTCCTTCCAACACAGTGCTGTGTGTTTGCCATGGTCCCATATACTACGAGATGGTCCACATCTGGTTTCAACATAAGTTTAACCACCAACCAAGTGGAGACTATGTTCACAGGTGCTCCCATGTCTATGACAACGCGGATTTTTGTGTTTTGAACGAATATGTCACAATAAGTACATTACAAGTAAGAAGAATCATAGGTGCTTATTGCTTGTACATTCAAGGGCTTTGTGCTACTCAAAAAGGAAGAAATGCTCTTGCCAACTTGAGGATACTCACTAGCAATTTTCTCCACCAGAATACCTACATTAACCCTTACTAAAGGAGTGACATTTGGTGAATGATCTGGGTTGCTAATGCCAATCTGTTCCAGGATATGCCATGCATATGGCTTCTGCATGTCTTGGTGAAACTTGGCCAGATGGGGTGAGCCTTTACTCATAGAAGAAGCAGGAGTATCCAACAAAAGCTGCTGGTATAATAAATCATCCAATTGAGGGTTAAACTATACCCAAAAAGATGTTTGGAGAGTGTTGGGGACAAGTTATATGGACTTAGCAGAGATAAAGCATCCCGTATCTACTCCACTAGAGCTTTTCCATGCTCAATTATCCTAGTTGGCATTGCATACACATGTTGTTGACTAAGGCAATTGGCTGCACAATGCCCTCTTTGTCCACACTGGAAGCAAGTGTTCATAAAAGGTGAGCATCTATAGTTTGGGGCAGAAGACCCAAGCCAATAATTGCCAGTAAGGTTCCAAGGTCGCGGACAAACTTGAGATTACCTGGGCCAGAAAGGGTATATTGACTCATGTGAGGGACAACTACATTCCAGCAGCTGATAACCCAGTCGCTGTGGCCTATATCCTGCAAGGGTTGGAGTGGGGCAACAGCAATTTTTCAGGCTACGTTGGGGGCAATGTTCATGGCGGAGAGCCGCCATAAGGCGTTCATGATCCAAATAAGTCCGGTATCCCCATCCAACACATGGGACATAGCATTATATAGTTCCCGATATGGTTTGACAGCCACCATCATCAATATACTTACATCTTCAGTGGTTAAGATATTGGCCCCAGGCAGAACATGTGCTAACACCAAAAACTGCTCAGCAAATTCTGACAGAGTTTCATTTTGGTCAAACTTTATAGTCATAAAGTTGGCTTTTTGTTGACACATCTTGGTAGTGCCCCAAACAGCTGAATGATAATTGCTTTTACTTGTGCATAAGATACTGAGATTTTGGGAAGATAGCAGGTCACTTGTACAGCGCTTTCCGCATCCAAAGTGGACAGCAACAATCTCACTTTTTGTCGATCTGTAGTTTCATATACAGCAAATTTAAACCATTTAAAGTAACCTTTTAGGTTCCCATCACAACTGAAAGGAGGTAATTTCTCAGTATGAACAAATTTGCTTTGTTCTGGATTCCTGCTTCAAAGGGTAGGCGAACTGTTGTCAGAGTGACTATGGAAACCATTCCTTGATGCATTATCACACAGCTGGTGGATGGACTTGAACTCATCAAAAAGGAATTGGGAGTGGTGGTGTCAAATGGGGATTCACTGTACCTCCCAATGGATATTCATTTGAGGATCCATAACATTCTTTCCCAAAGTTGCCACTAACAAACCCATTCCTCCCAGCTCCGGTATGCTCCACAAATTGTTTGTTGATCAACTGTTGCAGCATTTCATATTATTGTTGCAATTTCTGGCGGACTCCCTTTTCATCATTCAGTTGCTGTTACACAGCTTGTATTCATAAAAGAACTTCTTTGATTATATATTGTGAGCAGGTTTGCTGTCAGAATGGAGGAGGACTCCTCAACGTAGAGGCTTTGGCTTTCGGGTTATTATCAACTATAGTTGCTTAGTGGGCCCCCTGTAGTGAGCACCACTGCTAATTCTTGGCGTTTGGTCTTGATTCCGCCAATTTGGGTTTGCACAGGGTATAAGCCACTGAGCAACCAAATCGGATGATATGAGGATCGCCAACTTTAGAATAAACTTAATAAATTATATATGGAGCTATTGCCCCTTATTTCAACCTTTATTATAGTATAATCGCAGCTTTTATCTGCACTCCCTCTTCTCATAAAAACCTCTAAACCTTTAATCTTCCATCAGACTCTTTATACCTTGGTTCCCCAGCTGGATGTGTCCTTGGCTTGGTACTCTTCTATTCTGCTTCCCTTTTTGACTTACTCTCATTTTTATTGAAACATGGTGTAAATCCTCTCAATTCACCAAATGCCTCATTTCAAAGCACTTGAATTACCAGTACCGGTTCAATTCCAGCAGATTCCATACATTCTGCCATATTGACTTAGAGCTTATCATCCAGTCATATTGGAATCGTGACAAGGTCACTACAGAAGAGCCCTGGAATGAAAAGTTAAAATTACCAATTTTTAGGCACTTGATTCTGCTTATTCTTTAGAATGAGTCGCCAATGAATCACACTTTCCACCTTAATTAAAAACTTTGGTCACTGCTATAATTTCAGCAATATCTTGGAGATATGCCGAAGGGGTTTTGCGCAGGGCCAAGCCCACTGAGCAATTGGATGGACGATATGTAGATTAAAAAGCCTCAGAAGACATGAAAATAAATATATAAACATGGAGAAATTGCCCCATTGACAATTCTTTATTTTAACTCAATATTTACATTGGATACTCACTGTTCTGCTCTCTCTTTTTTTAGTACTAGATGGTCCTCTGCTCTCTCTTTACTATTAACAATCCTCTCATTTCAATATTCATATCTCACTTATATATCAGCAACTTTAGTCAATACCAAGCTTTTTGCTTATACTGTTTGGTTCCACTATATTCTCATTGTTCTGTCAGAGTCTATTATTCTTTAAATTCAAAATTGCCTTAGTTTGAGGAGACCTACTAATCATTCAACATATAGACATCACCTTATCGCCTGATTTGGAGGTGATCCACTCAATATTCGTCCAAAGCTCAGTATTATCCTATTGCCTTATGTCAAGGCACGCTCATCAATATTGTTTTACTAATCAGTTTGCCCAATCTCACTCATTCCGCTGTAACTACTTAGGGTTTATTGTCCAGTCATATCTGAATCTCAACATTCACTCAAGTTGTAGTTATTGTTTTATGAATTCCCACATTGACTGTAATAACTTTTGGCAATACTATTAAAATATTTCACAAGGTCACACAGGATGAACCTACTGAACAACGGATGGACAATGTGAGAAGTGTTGTTCCTCTAAACAGATTAAAGATGTAATAAAAGTACAAAGCAATTAGCCCCAACCACAATACTTTATTTATTTTAATATAGCAGATCCCTTCTGCTTTGCGCTCTCAATTTTATTAACACCCTCCCTTTTTCAATCGCCCCATATTGCTTATATATCAGTGACTTTGAATGATACTGCTCCCTTGGCTTAGATTATATTGTTCTGCCGTATTATCATTGGTTCTGGAAGAATATGGTATTCACAAATTCCCATCAACTTAGTTTGAGGTGATCTATGTAATATTTATCAAAAGTTGACATTACCTTATTATCTTATTTGGAGGCAAACCAATAACTACCCTTACATACCCATTATCTCCACATCTTAAAGGTGCTCAAATGATTTTTACTGTTCATCATGGTTGTCAAATTCTAGCCAATCAGCCATAGTTATTTAGGTCTTACCATCCTATCATATCATAATCTCAACATTATCCCCCTTGACTGGACAATAAGTCTCCTATTGTTTATACGCCCAAAGGAACTTCATGTGCACTTGTTTGATAATCTAACTGCTCATGGCTCCTTGATAGTATAAGTGTTGTCACCTGTTTTTTCAATAATTTCAAATGTACAAATCCAGATGCTGGCCAATCTGTGCTTCCAACTGAACTCATGCTGGTCATTAAATAGAACCATGTCCCTATCCTTGAACTGAGCAAACCACTATGTTTTACTTGATTAGCAGCCTGAATCTTTATCTTCTTGGCTATGCTGAACAATTACGCTTCAGTTTGCAGCTTGATTAACATATTGCCTAGCTTTGTCAAGAAATGTTGGGTATCTATATAGCTGGTATCTTCTACGCAGGCATAGAGCAGTGCTAGAAGAGCAGCGTGTTGCCCATATAGCAATTAAAAGGTGTTCTTCCCAGTGACAGAATATTATCTAATGTTATAAGTGAAAATGGAGGTGGACTGGAGTTCTGGAAGTTTTGAATTACATTCCAATGGGGCATGTTTAATCTCAAAGTCACACTGAGAGGTTTCTCCAAAAATGTATTAAAATTAAACGGAAATATAGGTTATTAATTGACCTAATTTTTATTTTTGAAAAGAGGGACTATTTATAGGCTTTTTTACGGTTCATAATCTATCAGAGTAAATTAATCTCTGCGCAATTAAATCTTCAATCAAATGATCAGGATTAGATTGATTGTTAACCTTGATAGATTGAGATATATTGCTCAATCCTTCCGATGAGGTTGGGGGAATTGATGAAGTGGATTTTTCAGAAACATGAGAATTTTGTAAAAACCCGACACTTCCCCCTCAAGATTTGATTGCAGTGGAGGATGACTTCTTAAAAACCTAGGATGAATACAATTTACCACTATACCAGTATCATTATGAACAATCAAATATTATAATCCTTTTCAAAATATAACTCTATATGGACTAGACAAAATAGTCCCAACTTTTCAGTCCGCCCACCAGAATGAGAATGATAGTACATAATGTAATCTCTAATCTGGTATTCATGTAAGACAGGTTTGTGTTGATTGCTTCTTTGAGTCTCTTTTTTTTTTTTTTTTTTTTTTTTTTTTAGAACTAGATGGTCCCAACCTTCTTTGAGTCTCTTTTCATGTGGTTGTTTCAATCGAATTCATTGCTTGAGACTGAAGATGGATAATCTCATCAGCCAAATTCCTCATAATTAAATTGAAAAAAATTCTGGGATGCTTTTCTCAAGTATTTCCTGAACACTAGAAGGGACTGAAGGGTCCCGCCCATATATACATTTAAATGGAGACATCTTGATAATGCAGTGGTAGCTTAATTAATAAGCAAACAAGGCACTAGGCAGATAAAATTCCACTGAGTTGGGTCAGTGGATGCCATCTTTCTTAGAATCGAGACCAGGGTCCCATTAACTCATTTAATGGCCCATTTGTAGATGGATTATATGAGATAATAAATTGCTGAGTAGTGTTAAATAATTTGGATAACTCCTATATAAGTTGCGAGGTGAAGTTAGTCCCATTATCTGACATAAGGACCTTGTGACACCCATGTTGAGAAATGATATACTGATATAGGAAAAATGCTGTAGTCTTAGCCGAAGGGGTAGCAATGGAAATGGCATCAACCCATTTGGTTAAATGGTCAAAAGCCATAATGATATACCGATGGCCATGTAATCCCTGAGGAAAAGGACCTACAACATCAATGCTGACCACCTCAAATGCCTTAGTTGGGGGAATGACTTGATGTTGATATGTAGTGTTGGTAGTTCCATGGCTTTTACAGATAAGACATGAGTCAAGGGTCTCTCAGATAAACTCAGTCATGTTGTTCCAATAGTATCAAATCTGAAACCATTCTTGGGTCTTTTTAACCCATTATGGCCTACTTGCTCATGTCCTTCCATCACAGCATGGAATCTAGAGTTTTGGTGCAAAAAGGGCAACCACTTGGATTTGACTTTCTTATACAAAGCTCCATCTTGAATCATAGTATCTTTGGTAGTTGATTTTAGAAAGGCTCGATCCTCTTCAGTTTCTCAATCCCATAACTCAGGTCGTCCAATAAGATTGTATAAGCGTTCTTCTTTTTCTAGTTCCAAGGTCAGAATAGGCAGTCGGGACAGCCCATCAGCATATAGGTGCTGAGCCCCTGTGCGATGAACATTGAAAAAATCGTGATTTTGCAACCTTTAAGCCCGACGGGCCAACCTCCTGTCAGGATCCTTCATGTTCTGTAACCATCATAAGGAGAAATGGTTTTTAATAACAGTGAAATGGTTACTATATAAGAAGGGACGGAAGTGCTTGATTTCTAGAATTACTGCCAAACATTCCCGCTCAGTAACACTAAAATTTCGTTATGTCTTTGAAAAAAATTTGCTATAGAAAGCAACAGGATGATCATTCTTCTCTTCATCACACTGAGATAAGATAGCCCCAATAGCAACATTGCTTGCATCAGTATGTAAAAATAAAGGCTTATCAAGTTTGGGGATGAATTAGAACAGATACCTTGATCAAGGCGGTATGCAAAGAATTAAATGACTGTTCTTGAGCTGAATCCCACTCAAAAAACACTCCTTTTTGCAATAGGTGAAATAAGGGTTCAGCTATATTAGCAAAGTTGGGAATAAATTGCTGGTAATACCCATCCATACCAAAAAAGACTTAAATATCCCGTAAAGAAGAGGGAGGAGGCATTCGTTGGATGGCTTGAAACTTTGTCCAAGAGGGTTTGAATCCCTTTAGCTGAAGCCTGATGTCCTTGGTGTCTATTTGGGGAATGTTGACCAGGGGACAAGCACTTCAAATATAGTGAGAAAACTAATGAAATTATACAATTAAAGACACCCCAGAGGGTTCAAGGACCCTCTTGTTGTCTCCAGGATCACCAAGATTAGGACGGTAGGGAAGGGGAGTTATGCTTTCCTATTCTTGGATGCAGTATGTGTGAAGGAAAGGATAAACTTTTTAGGAACCATATGGGGAACCATGTGTTGATTTTCCTTCTGTTATGGGAGGTCATATGTCCAAACAGCCATGCTTGGACATGTTCTAATATATGGCTGTGGAAGCGATGAATGGCTTTTTGGATTGTTGGCGCTGCTCCTGTAAACGATTCCAGTACCATTGTATGTATCGTCCATAGTGCTATTGCTACTATTAGCGCCCTGAGAGATGGTTGGATAGGAGAGTCCATGTTTATAGCTAACATGTTCCTTGCTAGGCTGAATGGATGTCCGTTTTCTTGGCGGAAAAGACGCATGGCCTCTTTCCATACCGCCACTAATGTTGGGCATTGTTCTAAACGGTGGGCTAGGCTTCCATACTGACCACATATTGCACATGAGGTGGGATTGGCGTTGACCGTTCAGCTGTTTGGTATACTCTCCACATGCACCTCCATACATGTGCTCTTATCCTGGGTTGGAGTAGAAGGTGATTTGTGTATCTCCATACTCTTCTTTGGGTCTCCAGGTTGTAGGGTATGTCCATATGGTCCAGGTAATCTATCCTGGCTATGGTATTTGGGCTTTTGCTTATTATATTATCTGTGACTATTTGATTATTGATCTCCTGTCTGTGAGTTAGACTTAAGCGTCCTCGGTGACTGGTTTGGTCATATATGTGAATCCGCCATGTCGCTCTTCTCATGGCTAGGAGTATTCATTTGAAATGTGCAGGAGTGCCGTGTGGTCCTGCAGCTGTGGGATGCCAGATACTTGATTAATGTGTTTGGGTGATCTGGGTTTCTTAATTGTAGTGCACGTGTTAAGTTATATCTTGCTGTTCTGGTCCAGTGTGTATCTGGAAGATCTGGACTAGTCACCTGAGCTATCCAGGATCCCAGTATATGGGTTGCTTGCTCTACGTAATTAGTAAGCCCCATACCTCCATTCTTTTAGAGCCAAAAAGGGTTTCAAGGCGTACAGGGGGGTTGTGGGTAAACCATAGCCATCCTTGTAATAGGGCGTGGACTGTGTTAAAGAAAAATGGTGAGAAAGCGATTTCATGGGCCATGAACCATATGATTGATAGAATCATAGAGTTGGCTAACGTGACCCTTCATGTTAGACCTGTTTGGTGTCCATGTAAGGATGCATTGCGTTTTGTTATTTTGTCTAGAAGTTGATTTTCCATCATGGAGTTAGCGTAACTTCCTGCTTCCAACCATGCTCCCAAGTGACGAACAGGGCCAGCTGTTGGCTAGGTGATGAATGGAAGTTTCAGTGAGGTCATTGCTAATTTTCGCCTCCTATGTCTTATCAGGAGTCTTGATGTTGTACTAGCTTGTTGGCCCTGTGTAGATGGCATCCCTTGGGTCTGATACTTCGCAAGAAGTATGATTTCCGTTTTTTCAGTGTTAAACGATGCGTTACTTATGGCTGAATAGTATTTTATTATCTTCTCAATTCTGCAAGCGTCCTGATTGTTGGATATGCTCACCACACAATCATCAGCTAAGGCCATCATTTTGACTGGTGGTTGGCCCTTGACGTTGATTCCTTTGAGAAGTGTGTTTGTATTTCGGATTAGGGGGTCTAGGCTAAAGTTGTAGAGTAGAGGGCTTAAGGGGTCTCCTTGTTTTAGTCCTCTCTGTGGGATAACTGGGTTGGTTATGAAGCCTGCTCCCCGCAGAGCCATGGTTGCAGACTCTGTAAACAACATTACCCAGTTTATAAATCTATTTGGAAGCTTGAATTTTTGAAGGCAGGCCCTAAGATAGGTCCAGTCCACCCTGTCATATGCCTTTTGTTGGTCTAAAAAGACAAGTGCTCCAGAGGTTTTGGACTGGCAGACATTTGCAACAGTGTGGATGTTATCCCATATGGATCTTCTTGGGACAAATCCATATTGTAATGGGGATATCGCATCAGTTGCAATTTCTCCTAGTCGTTTAGCCATAATTTTTGTGAAAATTTTTGTATCTGTGTTGGTTAGGGAAATTGGGCGCCAGTTGGATAGGTCTAATCTTTCTCCTTTCTTGAATAAAGTGACCAGTAGGCTTCTTTGCCTCCAGGCAGGAGGCATGTTTCCATAATACACTTTTTCATTAAAGCTAGAAGAATGATAGAGATGTTAGTAAAATATTTTATATAAAATTCATAGGGAAACCCGTCAGGTCCAGGGCATTTCCCTATGAAACCTGATGTCCTAAAAAGTCCATTTTATTTTGAAAGAATGCGCATTTGGAGGGTTTGAGATTTAAAGAAGAGCCCCAAATTTGGCTGAAAACTTCTTTTAGATGGTCTAAATTCTCGGTAAAAGTTTGGAGAACACGGTAATAAGGTCAAGATATACCAAAATGCAAGTAAGCTTTAGATCCCATAGCATACTGTCCATGGCCCTTTGGAAGGTTGCTGGAGCATTGCTTAGTCCTTGAGGCATAGGAGTTGGTTCAAACAACCCTTCACTGGATATTAGAGCACACTTAGCTCGGTCTTCCTGGGATAACTCAATTTTCCAGTATCTACTGGCTAAGTCCATCACAGAAAAATAAGTTGAACCAGCCAACAACCTAAGAGAATAATCAATCCTAGGTAAAGGGATAGCAATCCCATCAAGTAATAGCATTCAGTCGACAATAATCCATCATGACTCAATGAGAACCATCTTTCTTCTTAACCAATAACAATGGGGATGCCCAAGGACTATTGGAGGGTTTCAATAATTCAGCCTCTAACAATTGATGCAACTCCTTAATAACCTGGGCTTCTTCTACTTTAGATTTACAATAGGGCTTCACACAAATAGGAAGGTGATCACCAGTCTCAACAGAGTGCATTACTCCTTTCATCTTCCCAAAATTGTAATAATGCTTAGCAAAAATGTCGGAATATTCATCTAAAAATTGAAGCACTTGTTTCTCCTGGTCACTAGAGAGGTGTCTTCCGATAGCAGGACCTACAGTAAGAAGTTCCTGATTATTTTCTAATCCAAAGTCGTGTAGACTCCCAAAGGGTTTAACATCATATATACAGGTTATGGGAAGTAACTTAACATAAGCAATTGGATGCTCTCAATCTACCAGTTTTGGCTCATTGGTAAGGTTCGCCATTAAGACAGAAAATGATCCTGAATAAGCATGATCCAATAATCCAGGACAAGGCAAGAGATCTTTAGCAGAAGGATTGACTGTACCTTGAACTTGTAACAAATGTCCCTTGAGAATCGAAAAATGCAAAGAAATGTTAACAATTTCTTGTGATTTTGGCGGAATAACTATTTCTCAGGGGAGAAAATAGGCATTACCTCTTCAATATCAGCCGATGTAGGAGGTAGTTTTACATGAGGATCTTCAACGTTATATTGAAGTGAATAAGACCTTTTTGTTCCCTCTAGCAGTCATAACTGACGTCATGTAGAAGCATGATTGGAAAAAAAGGGAACTCTATACCCCAAGAGAGACAACGACGATTCAGGGTAATTGATAATTTCATCAAATTCTCGTAAAGATTGAGTCCATAAAAGTAGGCCATAACTCAAGTTATCGAGTACAATGGCAGGGATTTTAAAAGTTAATCTTCCAATTTTTAGGGGATGGGACAAAAAAGCTTCAATAGACCGAGTACTCTTAGGTCCAGCCGTGCCATATTCTTTGTAATGAGAAATATTGGGTGTTAATTGGATCTGTTTGACCAATTTTGACGAGACAACATTCACCAGGAATACAGTATCTATAATAGCTTTGGCATTAACTTGATTCACTCAGAAGTCAATATGGGTAATGGTGCTTCCAAACTGAGAGGATAATTCCAACAAAGAGGGCAAGTAATAAGAAGAATGTTCATCTTTATCATACTCAATCGAACATTGATGCTCTTGCTGCGCACTCATATCATTATCAAGGTGGAGAATCTTACTGGGCTTATCTCTTTTCTTCTTCTCATCTGCTTCCTTTTTAAAACATCAATCCTTAGTATGGAAATAGTGATGACAGTAGTTACGCTGGATAGCCCTAGTGTTCTCAGGCATGGTGTAGACTTTGGGGCGACTAGGTCTAGGGGACTTATAAACTGGGGGTTTTTCAGAATTTTGAGGAGGCAATTCCAATAAGGCCTCCCTTAATGTCCAAAATACTTCAGAAATTCAATTTTACATTGATTAGATAAACTTGCATTTGAGTCCTGGAAGTAAAAGCTGACAGAACTGCGGTAATTGCATTGTCCAAGTTTAATCAACCACAGGCTACTAGAGTTTAATCTTCCCAATAGAACTGATTTGCAAATTCTTTATTGGATTATTTTGGTGGGGCTGTATACCCATAAAGGCCTGCTTTTGTGAGGATAAGGTTTTCTCACTCCTAAATTCTTTGATCAACGCTTCTTGGACCTGAGCCAAGTAGAGCAAGTCATTCATTAGGGAACCATAATATTTTGAGCCAATCAAGTAAGGCAATTAGGCAAGTAATTCATCTTTTGGTGATCCGTGACCTCACCTAATGCCTTTTCATAAAGATATAGAAAAGAGATAATTCTGCATTCCCCCAGTGAGTATTTGTCCTTGAATACTGGCTTGAAACTCATGGAAGCATTGGTGGTCAAAACATGCACTCCAGGTTGTTCTGATTGAGTGGAAACATAAGAGGTGGGATCTGAAGCTTGAGAAAAAAATTGAGGGTAAGGGCCAACAGCTTCATTATAAATTTCACTAATATGATGATTCAGAACAGCATGCCCTACTTTCTCATCTAATCGGCGTGATAGCTCAAAAATCTGTTTCTGCTGTGCATTGTACTTAAGTTCTAATGTCTCAATTTTCGCTTGGAGCAGTTCCCCTTTTGATTCAAAAGCATGTAGTAAGATATTGGTATCCTTGGCCCATTTTCCCAGATTGATCAATTCATTGGATAATGACTGAAGCAATAAGAGGGGATTAATTGGTACCCCATTGGGGGTTAGGTTAGAATCTTTGGCCAATTTAGAGAATTGTTCACACAAGTGGTTCACCATGTTTAAGAGAGAGTCAATTTTCTGGAAAGATCCTGAATGCCTATCGGCACCTGGAGGTCCCCGAGGTCCATTTGCGCCTGGGGGTCCTCAAGGTCCTCACTCCCTGAGGTTCCACAAGGCCCATCATCTCTGTAAGTTCCACAGGGTCCTACACCCCCAGGTGGGCCACGAGGTCCTTCTACGCCAGGAGGACCCATATTTCCAGAGGCTTTCTCTACTACATTAACCTGAATTTAAGTTCCTGAGTACATTTGTTCCAATTGGAAGAGACGAGTTCTAATTTCCTCCTCCATTGATTGACTACGCTCAGATAGTTGGAAAATACCCTCTCTACATTCTCTCTGAATCTCCTGAACGTTCTAAGGAACTGTACATCAACAAAATTAGACATCCCATAATTGAGCTGAATGAACTGCTTTTGTACTTCATTGAGAAAGGCCCAATTAAAAAAGATAGTATCATGATTATCTTGTCTAAGCTCAGAGGTAGACTTGAAAAATTTGGAAACATGATTATACAAGGATTGAAGTCCTTCTAGTAGATTGAGCACCCCTTGGTGGTACTTTTAGCTACAGGTAATAAATTGTATAAGGTAGGATGTATAAGTTGGTGCAAATATTGCTTGGGGCCAATTCCTGGCATTTGATAGGTTTGCAGCACTTCCCACAATAAAGAAGATACAGCATTAGATCAAAATCAGGTTGAACGGATTCCAAGGATTAAGGCCCCTTCAAGAAATTTATTAATAATATTTTGTAAAGCCTCTGGCGGTATTTGAAAGTCTGAGGTAAAACTTAAGTTAGGACCATAAAATTCCAAGTTGGCCCAAAATTCCAAGTTGGCCCAAAATTCCAACATGGAGGGTAATTTTGGGATTTGGGCTCCAGTTGAACGGACCCATAGTAAAATGCTGCCTTGCTATTGATATTGAGCTTCTTCAGGCGAAAATTGAGAATCCATGGTAGTTATTGACGTTTTCACTGGTGTGTAACTCAAAATGCCCCTGTAATGAGCACCAGTCTGGAAGTTTTGAATTACACTTCCAATGGGGCAGGTTTAATATCGAAGTTAAACTGAGAGGATTCTCCAAAATATATTAAAATTAAACAGAAATATAGGTTATTAATCCCCAAACTCTTATTTTTGAAAAGAGGGAATATTTATAGGCTTTTTAATGGTTTGTAATATATCTGAGTGAATTAATCTCTGCACGATCAAATCTTCAATCAATTGATTGGGATTTGATTGATTGTTAACCTTGATAGATTGAGATATATTTCTCGCTCCTTCCAATAATGTCAGGGGAATTGATGAAGTGAATCTTTCAGAAATATGAGAATTTGGTGAAATCCTGACAGGAGGGAACTCCAATGAGAGGGTCTATCTTTTACCAGCTTTTAGAGTATATTCACCTGTGTCCCATTGACCCATTCTACCATCCCGTTGGACTCAGAATGGTATGGTGTCATAAGATCCCTGTGGATGCCCATTAGCTCGTTCAACTTTGGAAGGATGTGTGAGGTGTAGTTGGTTCCATTATTGGTAAAAATAAAATGAGAGCAGCCATGTCACTGGATAATACATTTCATTATAAACTTGGCCACTGTGACCACTCCCAAATCCCTAAATAGCCCATTCTTAAAACAATTGGTCTATTGGTCGACCACCACCAGAATGTACTTGATTGGTTAGCACCCATTGTCAGAGGCTCAACAACATTAAGGGAAACCGTATGCCAAGCAAAATGTGGTTTCATTAACTGGTATGAAGATTACTGGAAGAACGGCTTTTTCACTTGGCACTGGTGTCAACAGGAAATGGTTTCATGCACATCAAAGTTCATGCTTTCCCAGTAGTAACAAGTGCGCAGCAATTCCAATATCTTGCGCACACCACCATGTCCAACTTCCCTATGTGCTTTCATGATAATGCTAAGCTGTGCCAAGGGTCACAGGAAGTTCACTGTAGAATCACCAATCAACTTGTCCAACTCCCATTCCGTTGGAAGGTGTTCTCTTGCATCTTTTTAACGCTTTTATCACTTGGGGTAGTTTGTCATCTTATTTCCCACTGTGCATCCTATTGTACATCACATCTCTAAGATCCACTGTAATGGCAATAATTGGCACTCTAGATAAGCAGTCAGCTTTCTGGTATTTTTCTCTTAGTTGGTGAAGGATTTCAAATTAATACATTTGAAATTTGAGGGCCCATGGGCTAGACGCCCTTCATCCTCCCTTGAGATTCTGCAGCCAGCATAATGAGGCCTATTCTGTTATGTCTTTAAGCTTTATCTCATGAAAGTATACCCTAAATTCTTATATGCATAGATTACTGCTAAGCACTCCCATTTGGTCATGGTTAATTATGGTTATGAAAATTCAGGCTTTGACTGCAGTAAGCCACAGGGTTTTTACTCATCGTCTTTTTGGGATAGGACCTCCCCTACAGCGGAAAGAGATGCATCCATCTGAACAATGAACTCTTTATTGAAGTTTTGATAGCGTAACATAATCGCACTGATAAGCACCAGCCAAAGTATGTCAGAGGAGCATTGAAGTGTTCCGTCCATTTGTACAAGCATACTTTAACAACTCAAATAGCTTCCACCAATACAGCTGATGTTAGGGATGAAGCAACGGTAGTAGCTGACCATTCCCAAAAATACCTGTATGTCACGCTTACTTTCTGTCTAGACATTTTATGAAAAGCCTTCACCTTAGCTGGCTGTGGCTTCAGCCCCTTAGAGTTTACCACAGGCACCAGGTATTCCAGCTGGTCTTTGAAGAAGTTTTATTTAAGAGGCTTAATCTTGATATTTACCTCAGTGAGCTAGGAATACCTCTTCTAGATGATCAAAGTTTTAAGAAAATGTTTGGGAGAAAACATTGATGTCATTGAGGTACATGAGGATGCAGGACAGCTTCAGATCACTAAGTATAGTGTCCATGGCACGTTGGAATGTATCCGGGGCATTACATAGCCTTTGAGGCGTATGCGTTAGTTGAAAAGCCCCTTGGATATCATCATGGCGCATTTCTCCTGTTCCACCATATGCAACTTGATTTGCCAGTAATCTAATATTAGATCCATCGACAAAAAGTAGTGAGCTAAACCTAACCAATCCAATGCATCATCATTCTGAGACAAGGAATGAGAGTTCTTCTTAGTAATACTGCTTACTTTTGGTAGTCTATCACTTCTGGTTGGGAAAGTCCTTCTTTTTTACAATCAGAACAGCCAAGCCCATGGACTCTTTGTTAGTAAAGAATAGCTTGCTCCAGAAACTTATCAATTTCCTCTGTGATGGCTTCTTCAGCTTCTTTATATCAGCGGATCAACTGGGATCTGATGGGAGTTGAACTAGTGTTTAATTGATGGATCACCCCCAAGTGCACCTAAATCCTGGTCTTCGATGGCAAAAATCTCCTTTTACTTTTGAAATAAAGCTATCTTCTGATCTTTTTGTCCTTCTAACAACCCTATTAAATTTTCCTACAGTACCACTGTCATTACGCTGGGCTGTGGCACAACAGTTAAATCAAATTCATCCAGCGACACAAACTCATGAATCTTAAGGACCTTCTCAACTGAGGTCAAGTGTAATATGCCACTATTTGGTGCTGGAAGATTTGCATTGGTTCATTCTGGAGATTCAATAAGAGAACCTTAATATCCTCATGTCCCAGGAGTATAATGCCTGGAGCCGTATGATTCTCAAGCTGTGTTTGCTGATAGGGCCAATAAACTTCCCCATAGAGCCCATCTGGCACTTTCACCTCTAACTCAGTGTTTACTATGACTTGGTGTCCAGATGGAATGAATTAGGCCCAGGAGCTTGGAAAGGTAGCCCTTGATATTCTTATATCTGCTGGGGAAGGGCGTGGGTCTTGCTCTTTAGTTAAAAGCATCAAACTAGAATTACCCCGTCACTATATGCAAAATCAATATACTCCATATGCACTGGTTCCTTTGGCACTCAGCTGGAGGTAAAGTAAATTGGGATCCGCTGCCCCAGAATTTTTCATGTCTCCTTCATCATATCAACAACTCAAAAAAGTATCACATGAAAGCAGTTCCAATTATCATGGCATAATTATTGTTGGGTTTACCACGACAATTGACCCAAGCCACAAAGGTAGTGCGCTGTATGCTTCAAAAAAAGACCGTGCTTTCCGCTCTAGCGGTCCCATACACCATTTGATGTTCTAAATCAGGTTTTAACGTCAGTTTCTCCACCAACTTGATCGAAACTATGTTAACTAGGGCGCCCATATCTTGATTTAGCGCAGACTCTATCTTTTACTACAATAATTTCACAGTATGTACACTAAGAATAAGAAGAATAACCACTGTCTAATACATGAAGATTTGTGAGATCTCTTTTTCCAAGGAAATTCATAATCCGTTTATCAACATTTAGGCATTCTTTAACAACTGCTTCTATAAGAAGTGTGACGTTTAATCCTTTCAGAGAAGATGCTTCTTAGGATGGATCAATTTTATGTCCAAGAAAGCTTGATCAAGCATTTAACAGGCGTTTGGATCTGGTTGCTCCTAAGATCCTTCATCTGCCGCAGCTTTGGCTTGCGCTTATGTCAGTACAGTCACTCCTCTGATGGGTTGTTGGTATAAAAACCTGTCATTGTATTGAGGGACTACCACTGGATATACTACAACAGGTTCAGGTGGGACATTGGAAAATGGAATAACAAAGGTAAAGATTCACGTCTCCACTCCACTCCATCTTTTCTTTGGTAATAGTGATCCTGCTGCATGTAGTGAACTCGATGGTTAGGGATACTCCATGCTAGGTGGCCAGGGTGACCGCACTAAAGCAATTAACCCCATAGCGAACACGCCCTTGGTTCTCATATGAGAGGCTGGGCTAATAGTTTGATTGTTGACAATTGGCGTAACCAGGGGAAGGTTAATAGGATAATTTCAGAAAATTGGCATAATTAGGTCCAGGTCAGTAGTTAAGCTGCTGATGATTTCCATAAGCAGGGCTGGAGTGGAAGTTAAAGTTCTGGGGATAGCTCAGCTGAGGGCGAGGTGCTTGATTATTTTAAGGGCAGGGGTTACTAGGCAAAATCTGGGCAGGACGGAAATCCCCAAAATAAGAAGGTCCAGCAACAGCGGTGGTATATTTCCGCTCTGTATTGGGTGGAGGGAAGGTAGCGGATAAGTGGCGCAAAAATTGAAAAAGTTTGAGCAGGGCATTTCGTTATCCAAAATTGGGGTTAAGACACCCTAAAGTTTGCTTTTATGGCTTCACTGCGGAGGTCATTGCAATGCACACATCAGATTTGTATAAAGTCCCTGCCCCAATTAGCACATGGGCTTCTGCCATAAAATGGTTACCAAATGAAGTGGAGGTTTCATTACAGTGAAATCCAATAGTCAATAATTCAGCCTTTTGCTGACATTTTTGAGGTACCCTTGAACAGCTGCAGCATATTATCCTTCACTTTTGGTAGGTAACAGAGCTTCCTGGAAGGTAGAAGGTGACTTAATTGTCACTCCTGACATCCAAGGAAGACATTAACAGTTTAAATTTACGCTAATCTAAGGCACCTTCTGGTGAAAACATAAAATGATTAGAGAAGCCATGTATATTCCCACTGCAATAGAAAGGAGGCAGCTTATTAATACAGACCTTCTCCTTCCGCTCATAACTGTGACCTTTTGGGGCATACTAAGAAATAGTTTAGATCCATAAGCGGTCTCTTGCCAATGCACTGGTCCAGCGGAGGTTGGTTTGTCCAATGATTCAGAGAGAGCATGAGCTTCTTCAGTGGGCAGTACTGCATGCACTTGGAGGGACTGGCTCTCCAAGACATAACCATATCCAGAGCTTTCCTCATGAGTCTAGTAGCTCATGTTAGTGTCATATTCCCCATTGTAAATTTCTCCCTGAGCAGCCCCTTGTTGCTCATCCTCTTCCCAATGAGGGGACTGGGAGGTACCATCTAATTTCCGCTCTGCACAATGCAGCATTCAGTAGTGCCATCTAAGCAATTAATGAGTTGATTGTTTTGTTGTCCAAAGATTTGTATTTGACTAAAAGTTCTGTCAAGCTGGTTCATAAAGTCATTCCACTCTTGAAGAAGCTCATCCTGTTTTTTGTGAGCCACATCTAAATTTAAATTTAAATTTAAATTTAAATTTAAATTTAAATTTATTGCGGGGAAGGCTGACCAGGGGATGGACACTTCTGAATGTAGTCATAATTGAAAACGAAACTTAGTAACAGGGAAGGCACCCCAGAGAAGCGATGCTATCTTTTGTTGCCAGCGGGAACGCCACTATAGGGAGGAGGAGGGAACGTGTAAAGGCCACAACTACAATTGAACATGTGTGGAGGAAAGGGTCTGATTTGATGAACTAAACTGGGAATAAGGAGGAGACCAGCTAATGGCGACGTGGTGAGAGGTACCCAAACATCCACGCCTGGAAGCCGTCCACCAAATGGGACCGGAATCTGTGGACAGCTTCTGGGAGGGTGGGGTGGAGCCTGCGATGGCATCCATGACAAACGTGTGGATAGTCCACATGGCTATTGCGACCACCAGAGCACGGAGGGAGGGTGGAAGAGGGGATACCATGGATATAGCAAACATATCTCTTGAAAGACTGAAGGGATGTGTTTGATCCTGGCCAAGCAGATGTTGAACTTCGCGCCATATCACTTTAGAGGTAAGACACTTCTCCAGGCGGTGGAACAGCGTTCCATACTGGCCACACACGACGCAGGATGAGTGTAAAGCGTTAGAGCGCTCAGCTGTATGGTACACCCGCCTCAGGCAGCGCCACACATGGGAACGGATTTGAGGCTGCAACAGAGGGTGTTGTGCGTATTTCCAAATAGTCTCCTGGGTCTCAAGAGAATAAGGGAAGTCCATCATGTCCAGGTAGTCCACCCTGGATAGGACATGGGGCCGTTTGGGGATTAAGCCATCTTGAATGGGTAACCCCTGTACCTCCTGTGCAAACCGAGGAGAGGGGCGGCCTCTCTGGGCTGTGTGTCCATTAGTACAGATTCTCCACTCAGTGCTCCGCATGGAGAGGAGGATTCGTTTGTAGTGGGTTTTAGTACCGTGAGGACCTGTGGCCGATGGGTGGGAAGCCAGATTTCTCATCAAGGATTGAGGGTGCGATGGATTGTTAAGGCCCAGGGCGCGGGAGAAGTTGGAGCAGGCCGCGTGGGACCAGTGTTGGGAGGGGAGCATAGGGGCAGTGATGGCTGCAATCCAGGTGCCCAAAATCTTGGCAGCATGGGCTTTAAAGTCGAGCAGGCCCATGCCACCATGACTATGAGGGCCAAACATGACCTCAAGCCGCACTGGTGGTGGGTGGCCTAACCATAGCCACCCTTGTAGAAGGGCATACATAGATTTGAAAAAACCTGGGGAGAAGGCGATTGCGTGGGCTCCAAACCAGACTTTGGAGAGGAGCATAGAGTTGGCTAAAACAACCCTGCCAGTAAAGGAAGTAGGGTGGGCTCTTAGGGGAGGCGATGCGCTTTGTAATGTTTTCTAGTATATGAATTTCCATTACTGCTGAGGCATACCCACCTGCCTCCACCCACACGCCCAGATGGCGGACAGGCCCTATGGTAGGGCGTGGCACGAAAGGAGCACAAGTGGGGCGGTGTGGGGTGTTCATGGAAGGCGAGCACGTGTGTAAGCAGATGGGCCGGGCTGGGCACTGGTCGCTGGGTCCCAGCAGGTTTGATGCTGACCAAGGAGGATGATTTCAGTTTTGGAAGCGTTCAGTGCAGCATTACTTACCTAAGAATACTCCTGGATGAGAGCTTCAAGCGCGTGTGCATATTGATTATTAGACACCCCAACCACACAATCATCTGCAAACGCCATCACCTTGACTGGGGATTGGCCTGGTGCATGGACCCCAGTGAGGTGGGCATTCACGTTTCGAAGTAGTGGGTCAAGGCTGAAGTTATATAAGAGTGGGCTAAGGGGGTCCCCTTGGCGTAGGCCCCTTTAAGGCGGACTACTTCCGTGAGAAAGCCAGGGCCACGAAAAACCATTGTGGCGGATTCTGTCAGCAGAATCACCCAACTGATGAAGCAAGGGGGCAGGCGGAATTGGTGGAGGCAGGCCCTGAGGTAATCCCAGCTAAATCTATCATAGGCCTTCTGTTGGTCTAAAAATACAAGTGCACCAGAGGCCATGGACTGACTGACGTTGGCCACAGTGTTCACGTTGTCCCAAATTGACCTTCTGGTTATGAAACCGAATTGCTCTGGGGAGATGGTAGCAGAGGCAACAATCCCTAGACGGTTAGCCATTGAATTTAGTAAAAATTTTAGTATCAGTGTTGGTTAGAGAAATGGGGCGCCAGTTGGCTAGGTCTAGCTTATCCCCTTTCTTGAAGAGTGTGATGGTGAAGGCCTCTTGCCCTCCTGGTAGAAGGCGCGTATCCAGAAGGCTTTGGTTAAGGGAGGCTAGCAGCAGTGGGGATAGATATTTGAAGTACTTCTTATAGAACTCATATGGAATGCCATCAGGGCCTGGGTTTTTCCAATTTGGTGCACCGCAGATGGTGGACCAGAGTTCATTTGGAGTAATCAAATTCATTAATTCGAGTTTTGGGAAACAGTGCAGATGTGATTGCTATTGAGAAATTTCATCATTTTGGCTGGCTGAATAAAATCAGATCAGTACAACTTGGAGTAATACTTTTGTATTTTGATTGCCACTTTAGCCAGCTTATCTGCTACAGAATTATCCGACCTCTGCACCTGTGTGCAGGCCACGCTCTGGCGCGGTGTGAAGAATTTTTTAAAAAATATGCAGAGCATGTGCCACCCTCTGTAATGTGTTTGGCCCTGTACTGAACACAAACCTGATGTTTGTGTTGCCTTTCAAGCGCGTTGAGGTGGGCAGCTGCTTCTGCCCACCCCGGCCCCAAGCAGGGCTGTAGCCTGCGGCTGGGATGTTAGACTCTAGGTGTGCCAACACTGCCAGAGCGTGCGAGATGATGGACAATGTAGCTCGTGAGCATCAGGTGGAGAGGTGGTGAGCATGGCGGATGGTATCCTCTTTGAAGGCAGACCATGGGGAAATTGGGTCCGCGCAAAATGGTGTAATAAAATCTTCTACCAAAGTCGCTGATTACACCCAAGTGGAAAATCCTGGTGACGCAAGTTTGGGTGGGCGGAGTTTGCACCAATGTGGAGCCCTAGCCACTGTGACAGGTAAGTGGTAGGTTATCGAGACCAGCCGGTGGTTGGAGAAATCAATTTTTAGGTGTGGAAGTGGAAAATATGAGATCGAAATTTCGCTGGCGTGAGGATAAGGTCAATGTGGGTCATGGACCTTAATTGGCCGTTGTGGACGTGGGGGCGCGTCATGTTTTTTTTTGCAGTGGAGCTTGCTGCAGCAGCGCGTCTAATATCCCAAGGGTGGCCTTTAGAACGCGAGGTTCTACATGACCCTGGGGGGCGTGGGATGAGGAAGGCCAACAGTCCATGGATGTGTTTAGCCAACAGTTCATGTCGCCAACTATGAAAGGGTCAGGGGGTAATGGAAGGGTTTTGACCAATGAGAAAAATTCCTGATGCTCTCGTGCACAGGTGGGGCATAAATGTTGATGATAGCATGCACCACGTCAGCCCACAAAGATGTAACAACATGGACTCAGCCATCGAGGAAGGATTCAGACAATAAAAATTTAAAAAAATTGTTTTTCTGAACAAGCACCCCACAGTGCTCAGACCAGAAGGATAGGGAAGGGAGGAGCATGGTTTTCCAAGTGTCCTCAGAACCTTGTGGACAGTGGGACTCCTGGATGGCCAGGATGTCCACGGGTAAATTTTTTGTTGTGAAAAACTCAGTTTCCTAGCCTGAGATGGTGAGGCCTTAAGTCCAGCCATATTCAACATCCCTAAAGTGAAGGCTTCCCCATCATACCTTAGGTGCGAGGGGGTGGGCACCTGGGCCCACCAGCCTCCTCTGGATCCCTATGGGCCTTCACAGTGGTGCGGGTGTTTGCAGCAACGCTATCAGTAGTTTTGTTAATTTTAGCAGACAGGTTCGCGTTGGCTTTTGCCTTCGCTTTTTGTTTCCTTGTTGTTGAACAAATTTTTTGTGGTGTGGACGAGGTTGGTGCACCAACGTTCAGGTCAAAAAAATTTTTCAGGTAGGTTGGAGACCAAGTCAGTTTCAATAAGGGCTTGGTTGCAAAGGTCAGGTGAGATTGAGTCAACCATTGGATCCTTAGATTGGGTGGCCCAATCAGCTTTGGCTTCCCAATCTGATTGGTTGAGGGATTCCTGAGATGCTTCCGCCGCAAAGGTTTCAATGTCCTCCTGGTGTTGGGAGTGTGGGATAGCAGAGGCGACTTTAGACGCTTCCTTGGCTGCGGCCCTGCAGGCCTGTTTGGCCTTCTTTCGCTCTTGAGGGGAGACAGGCTTTACTAGTAAGTAGCAGCCTTGTGCTCCCCACGGGAAGGCCTCTTTGGTACTGGTGGTTGGTTCATAGTGCGCCTCCTCATTGGCCAAGGCCACCGAGGGGTGCTCTTGGAATTTGATGCCCTCCTTGGTGGGGCATGTTCTTGCCTTATGGCTGAACGCGTCACAGTGGGTGCAGATGGGGGGTGCGCTGTCTATGGTTACCCAGAAAGGGTGGGTGGTATGCCCTTCAATATTAACATAAGTGGAGTGCAGGATCTGGTTTAGGTCCTTTGTGATCTCTTCAGTTGGAGTCAGAACTGCAATGGCTTTGCCAGCGCACAGGTGTGGCATCAGCATAAAGAATTGCATCTCAAAGGATTATATTTCACTGTATATGGTGTGACCATATTTCAGGTGCTGCTCCAGAATGGCACGCTTGACTGTAGTGGGTATAAAGTTGAACGTGAGGAATGTTTTGGTTGGATTTTTTCCATCTGGTGTGCTTGGTTTTGATGACCTGCTGCCCTTCAGGGAGGTTGATCACAATGCACACCACAGCAGCTTCATCTGCTGCCTCCTTGTTTTTGAAACTGAGATCCAGCCAATTGCATGACATGGAGTGAGGTGCGACGTACACCGCGGTTGGGAAATAAGTGTGCACATCCCCACAAAATTTTTCCTATAAAGCTGTTTGTTAGATATCCAGGAATACCCGGACTTCATATTCCAATGACAAGAGTGGTTGAGAGTGCGGCATGTTGATGTACTGGTTACACCGCGCCTGCCAAGCGAGGATTTCTGGGGAAATAGTAACCGCCAGTTTTTTATTTTTTCTAATCTGCCAGTTTCTCCAAGACATTTTCAAACGTTGGAGGTTGCAGGCCTACCACCTGTGCCTCTTACCTTACTTGCCCAACTGCTCCCTGACATGGGCACAGACTAATCTCCTCTGTGAGATTATCAAACTAGATTCAGACTTGAATTGAATAAGTTGCAAAAGTGATTGCAATGAGAGAGAAAAAGTTTTTTGAGAATCACATCTAAAGCAAGCTTGAGTTCTGCATATTCAGCTAGTGCAGTGTTCATGAAGATTCCCCATTAAAGCAGGCCTGATGTGACATGACCGGCAGCTGGAGATTTTAATTTTTTAGTGGTTGATCAATGGGCCCCTTTAGTGAACACCACTGCTATAATTTTGGGCGATATTGTTAGGATATACCATAAGGGTCACACAGGTTGAACCCACTGAACAAAAGACAGATGATTTGAGGGTTGTTAGTCCTTCAAACAAATTAAAAATATAATTATAGTGTGAAGCAATTATCACCACAATACTTTATTTAATTTCAATATAAGCAGAACCCTTATGCTTTAAGCTCTCAATTATATTAGCAACCTCCCTTCTTCTATCGCCCCATCTCAATTATATATCAGTGACTTTGAATGATACTGCTCTTGGATTAGACTATTTGGTTCTGCTGTATTCTCATTGGCTCTGTAAGAGTATGGTATTCTCAAATTCCCTAAAGCCTTAATTTTAGGTGATCTATTCAATATTCATTAGATGTAAACATTGCCTTATCATCTTATTTGGATAGGACCAATAATTATCCTTCCAGACCCAATATGCCTCATCTCAAGGTGCTTGAATGATCGTACTAATCATCATAGCTGGCGGATTCTAGCCAATCCGCCATAGTTATTTATGACTTATTATCCAGTCATATCAGAATTTTATCAGAAGTAAAAATTACTAGGTATATCCAGGTGGGCTGCATGCTTTCCATGTTGTTTTATTATATATGTAATCATTGTCCCACAATTCAATCTCTTTTTTAGTACTAGATGGTCCTAACCCGGGGGATTCATCGATGTTTATTGAATTACGCCTGGGCTCCTAAGAGCCTGAGGCGAGGGAAGGGAGGAGGAGGCATCGAGAAAGGGAAGGGGGTTTGCGCGCCAGAGCCGTGCTGCAGTGACAACTGAGAGGGGGAGGGTTGGCGACATAGTGCAGACCTTCAGGGCCATCTCAAAGTTTATTTGAAAGTGGGTGATCATGTGTGGAAGGGTCCACACCTGTTGGTCAAAGGCAGCACGAAGGAAGGAGTTATGGATGGTCCAGATGGCTTTGGCATAGGCGAGGACACGGAGGGGTTGGTGGCAACCAGGCAATGTCTGCTCGAACATGAGGTCTTGCACAGGGTGTCCAGACCAGGGCTGAGCATGGAGGAGCGCGCGGGCCTTTGGCCAAAATGCGGAGACACCTGGACAGGTAAAAAAACGATGGAGGTGGGAGTCAATAGGCTCCGCACAGTGGGGGCAGCTTTGGTGCCGGAAGGTAGGGCCAGTACGGTCCCCTGTCCTGTATGAACAGTGGAGCACCTTCCATAAGGTGTTGGACACCTTTGCTGACAGGATGGGGTGATAGACGTCCTTCCACAATTCCTTAAGGTCAAATCTCACGGAGGGAGGGAGGAGCTCAAGGAGTCTTGGGCGGATGGGAGGACAATCTTGGGGGTTGAGGCGAGTTGTGACAACTTGTCCATTGTGCACAATTGCATGGCGATGGGGGGCTGAGGCCAGGGCCTTCCCTTCTGTATGGGAAGGCATGGTGGATCCACGCGCCTACTCGTTTCAGGGCAAGGAGAGCCTGGTTCCAGTAGGGTGATGAGGATGGTTTCAGGCGATGGCTTGGGTGGTTTGTGAGCCACTCCCCTAATGAGGTCAGAGATGCCTTAGGAAGACCCAGAGCTGCTGACACTGACTGGCGGAGGGCGGGCGCCCATTAGGGCATGGGGGTCGCGTCCCAGCAGACAATCGGCCATAGGAACTTCAGGAAGATTGTGGTGGCGTGGGATCGCGTGTCCAGAAGCCCTAGGCCCCCTTCATTGCAGGGTCAGGCAATGGTTAAGAGGGCCATTGGTGGATGGTTTGAGCCCCAGATCCAATAGCGGAGGAGTAAATTGAGCCGCGTATAAAAGGCATCTATGAATGGGCAGACGTGCTCTAGGAACCAGACTTTGGAGAGGAGGAACACATTGGCCATCAGAGCTCGACCTTGAGGGGGTGATGTGCCGCCGGTTCCAGCTGGCAATCCTGGAGTTAACTGCTGCGAGGAGCAAGTCCTCATTGTCTTTTAGCGCAACTACTTGTTGGTTGGTGAGAACGCCCAGGTGACGGAAGGTACCGCGCACAAGTTCAATACCAAATGGTGGGGGGAAGGTGGGGGAGTCGACCTGTACAACTGTTGTCTTGGAGGTGTTGACCATGGCGTTGGACGCCTTGATGTACCTCTCAATGGTCACAGCAGTGAGGGCAACATCCCCAGGGCAGCCAAATGCAATGGCAGTGTCATCCGCAAATGTCATGGTGCGTGTAGGGGTTTTACCTGGGACCAGAATCCCTGTTAGCTTGTCCTGTAAGGAGGCCAAGAGGGGGTCAAGGGTGATGTTAAAAAGGATAGGGCTCAGGGGGTCCCCTTGCCGGAGACCTTGTCAAACTGGTACTGCCACTGTAAAACCCATTGGCGCCAGGACTCTGGTGTGGAGCTGGTCATAGAGCGCTGATATCCAGCGCCTAGCTGCGGGAGGGGGAGATGGAAGCGGGCCAGGGAAGCATCAATATACTTCCAGGCTACCCGATCATATGCTTTCTCCATATCCAGGAGAGCCACAAAGCCATTCACCTTACTTTAGTTAGCAGTCAAAGTCACGTGAAGGTCATTATAGTTGTCCCATAACGACCTCCCCAGAATAGAACCGTGCTGGGATGGGGAGAGGTGAGGTGACACCCATTTGGTGATGCGGTTGGTTAGAAGCTTCATGAAGAGCTTGTGGTCTGTGTTGATCAACGCTATGGGGCGCCAGTTCGCCAGGTTCTCACGGTCTGACTTCTTGTGAATGAGGGTCATGATTGAGCCTCTGGAGTTGGGGAGGACCTCGCCATTCACCAAGAGTGCAGCAAAGAGGTCGCGGAGGGTTCTGGCTATCACTGTAGGTTCCAGAAGGTACACCTCGAAGGGTATTCCATCTGGGCCTGGGGCTTTAAGCCGTGGGGATTTCAGAAGGGTTTCCATCACCTCCTAGATGGAAATAGGCGCCAGTAGAGCCTCATCGGCCCGTGGGACAATGGGCGGCTCTGGAGCCTGCCACAGGAAGTCTTGGATGTCAGATGGGTCCACCTGGGTGGCATGGAAGAGGCTGGAGTAGAAACGGTGTAGTTCCTGCGTTTTCCTCCTTATCCGAAGTGGTTGTAGTGCCAATCTTCAGTGCAGTAATATCCTGCGCTGTTGACCGGGCAAACTGTTTCTGAAAGAAGAAGCGGGTGGGGAGTTCCCATTGAGCATAGTAACGAGATATTTTAAAGTTTGCTGCCCGTTCTTCCTGCAGTGTGAGCTCCAAGCGGAGTGCTTCCTGCGCCGCTTCCCAGTCTTCCAACCATCTGGGAGAGGGAGAAGGCTGGCAGTTTAGCTCCAGATGTCTGATTCTGGCTTCCGCCCTTTTGACTCTGGCGCGAGCTGCAGTCATCTGGGCTTTGGCACAGTTGTAAGCAACGCGGGTGATGCCCTCCTTGGTCACCGCCCATCTAGCCTTGTGGTCAAGCAGGTGGGGTGGGGGGAGGTGGGAGTCTCCCAGATGGTCATAGACAGCTTCTCCTTAGTGAAGGGATTGTTGAGAAGAGCTGGGGCAACCCTAGGCCAGAACCTACGCGATGGTCTAAGTGTGGTGGTGAGGACAACGGTGAGTGACCTGTGATCACTCAGATGGTTGTCACGAGAGATGGGAGAGGAGATGCGGCCAACCAGCAGGGGGCCAATAAGTGCCATATCTATGCGTGACGCTGACTGGAAAGCTCCTCCATCATACTGGATCATAGTCATGCAACCTAGGCTAGACGCGGAGGGTGGAAGCGCATCTATAAAGCCACTCAGGCGAAGGAAATCCTGGAGGCTACTTGATCCAGGGCGTTCCTTTGCTGCAGGGGGGTAAGAGTCACGGACGCGACTTATCGTTGTGTTGAATTCTCCTAAGAGGACTGTATTCCGTATAATTGAGTTGGACGAGCTCTTCTAAGAGCCGAATTTGCTCCTGACCTGCATTAGGCAGGTAGATGCTTGCAGCGAAGAAGGAGAAGTCAGGAGTGGTGAGTTTGGTCAGTATGAGGCGGCCACCTAGATATTGTGAAAAAGAATGGGTTTTAACCTGGGGATTCAAAACAATAAGGGAGGCATGGCTTGTCCAGAAGGAGTTGCCTCCAAACTGTTCATTCCATTCATATTGTTCGTGGGGGAGGATATGGGGCTCCTGGACAGCAGCGATGTCAATTTATGATGACCTGAAGTTGCGGAGGAGGTGGGCTCTCCTCTTAAAGTCCCGCAACCCATTTGCGTTGATGGAATGCAGGGCCAGGGTGCTGCCATAGGAACTCATAGCTGTTCCCCTCCATGTCCTGGGGGTTGCTAGCGCTTAAACCTGCTGCTGTGAGGCGGCTAGTTTTGAGTCCTTTAGCTTGACTATTAGCTGCAATCCGTGAGTAGCGTCGAGGGTTCTGAGGGGAAGTAGAGGGTGGGGGCAGAGGACCCAGTAAGCCAACCTAGGATGCTGCCCCTGCTCCGTTGCAGGGGAAGGACCTGAGGGTGCTCAATGGTGACCTCCGCGGTGTCCCCATTTGATGAGTCTGAGTCCATAATCACTTCCTCCAACACTGCAAAGGATCCGCGCAAAATGGACTGTGGGGTTGGGGTAGGACTCTTTGAGGTGGCACTTCTACCGCAGGCCGCGGGTTGCCAGTCCATGCTGGTGGGCATAGCTCCATTGGGAGCTGAGGGTTGATGCGATAAATCACTGGTGGAGGTTGGTGGGGGTGCCGCTGAGCCCTGAGTGGGGGTGGCTGACGAGGGGCACCCTGTGGGAGATGCCTTGCGCTTGGTGAGAGAGGGAGTTGACTCTGGGAGATTAGAGGGGGTGCCCACTGGAAGGGGGGCATGAGCGCGAAGGTATCCCATACCAATAGTGGGGTTAGCTGTTACAACTGCTAGGCGTAAGGCCTCAGGGGACAGGTCTTGAACAGGAACCCACAGTGTGGGTTGTGGAATTGCTGCTGCGGCCACGTGGGATCGTTTTTGGCCTGGTTTAGGCCCCTGGGTGGTGGCTAAGAGGGCTTGTTTTCGAGCTGTGCAGCCACTAAACAAGTGTCCAAGGGCGTTACACCAAGAACACCGGGGGCGCGCCTGATCAGGGTCGACAAAAAAGATCTCAGGGCATGCCTTAACTACCGCCACACGAGGAATAACCTCAATGTTGCGGGATACAGTGGGGGAGGGGATGAACGACGCCCTAGCAGTGCGAGCTCTTTGAGTGGGAGCATAGTAAGAGGGGACGCTAAAGTCCACTGAAAGAACAGACCCAAACTCCATTAAACCACGATGGAGTGCCAGTTTAAGAGACTCAGGATCAACAGTCGTTGGTAGGTTGGAAAAAGTAACCCATGAAATTTTCTCCAGGTGAGAGCGTGTGCGGGAGATGCGAAGAGATCCATGTGGAATAATGACCTGCAGGGTGGCAGCATGGTCAGCAAGGGCAGCTTCAGTGAAGCCCACATCGATGTAGTGGCCCTCCACTGATTCATGGATGGTGGTGTTAATTGGGACTGTCTCCGCAATCGCTGCAAAGTATGAGAAGTAATCATCCATTTAGAATTCAACAGGGTTATGCCCATAATAAAGGCGAATTGTGTGGAAGAGGGTTGAGCGAGGTAGATCTTTTTGCGCTCTAGTTTCGGCCCATTTCTTCTTAACATCAGCAATAAACGCCACTTCATGGGGATCAGCTTTGGGTAGCGTTGTTGCCAGAGGTTTTTGCCACGCCCCAGTGGCTCTTTTGGTACGTTTGTGTTTGCTTTGGGCTGCAATTGCGGTTTGAGTGTGAGCTGGTGGTTAGGACAAGTTTGCAGAGTTCCCTTGTTGCTGAAATGTTACAGCAGTTGCTGGCGTCATATTAGATTGAGGGGCGGATTGTTGGGCCTCTCTAAATTGGGTATGCCCATCCAGTTTGGAATTAACTCCAGCCAATTGGGAGGAGGGCGATGTTTCATCACCATCCCAATCTATTTGGGTTAATTCAGCCCGAGTATTTGCTGTGATTTCGTGGGCAAAACTCACTGGCTGATTGGTGAATTGGTCGTTTTCAGCATATGGAGATAAAGTGCCGACTTGAGAAGTGCCGATTATGGGGTTTAAATGGGACGGGTGAGATTGGAACTGGTGTGAAGTTCCAAAATTTGAACCATTTAAATCCCCATTGGGAAGAGTAGATTGTCCCAATTTGGTGCTTAGTGAACCAGAATGTGCAGCTAATCCAACCTTACATCCGAGGGTTTGGGGGCCAGGTGATTGTTGGGCCTCACTAAATTGGGGAGGCCCATCCAGATTGGAATTAACTCCAGCCAATTGGGAGGAGGACGATGTTTCATCACCATCCCAATCTATTTGGGTAAATTCAGCCTGAGTATTTGCTGTGATTTTGTGGGCAAAACTCACTGGCTGATTGGTGAATTGGTCATTTTCAGCATATGGAGATAAAGTGCCGACTTGAGAAGTGCCAATCACGGGTCCAAATGGGATGGGCGAGATTAGAACTGGTGTGAAGTTCCAAAATCCGAACCATTTTAAATCCTCATTGGGAAAAGTAGATTGTCCCAATTTGGTGCTTAGTGAACCAGAATGTGCGGCTAATCCAACCTTACATCTGAGGGTTTGGGGGCCAGGTAGCTGGGTATCGCCCCTCATGGAGGGAGCCAGAAACATGGCGTCAGCAATAATAGATGGGGCTGAATTAGCTGACACAATGGGGGAGGTGAATGCCTGGATGGGCTGAGTTGCATTCAACTGAGCAGACGCCATTAAAACAGCGTGAGTGATGGCCTCCTTGGTTGGAGGGGGCCCAGCGGGTTGGTGGGAGGCAGCGCACACAGAGCTGTTAGGCGTGCAGGTTGCAGAAGTGCGATCAGGTAAACTGGCGCTAGTTGAAGTAGCTCCAGGTTGGGGGGTGGTGCCTGCTTTCATGGCCGCTGCTTGAGAGCAGGTGATTCTGGTTGACCTTGAGGTGGGTAACCGAGGGCTGCTTCGTTTGGGGTGGTGCTGGCTCGTTTGGCAGAGCCTGCGGGTTCTTTTGCGGGGTTTCCCGCCATATTTGCTAATAGTTTTCGTAAATCTCTTTAGTGGAGCTAAATTTCAGGCTGAATTTATTTTTGAAAAGTGATGCTTAGCAGAAAGAAGACCCCACAGTTCAATCTCCGCTTAATCAAAAGTGCATTTATGTCTTTCCATCATTCATAATTTTTCACCCTTTGTCCATGCTTCTCCTGTAACAGGTAATTTTGTCCATCTTCCACTTTAAATGCAATTTTGAGCATTAGCAACTCCCTAACAGCTTTAATTTGTTTCTGCTCTAATTTAAGAGTTTTAATAACTCATTATTGGTTTTTGCAAATAGGTCTGTCTCTTCATTCACCTTGGAAATCTGTTCTTCCACTTTTTTAGATTTTCCTGGTTGATGACATTAGGGTGTTCTGGTTGACGCTCTCCATCTTCTTCCATAACTGCTTGGTCACACCCTGGATGGAGGACATGGTTTTATAATTCTACAAGACTCTACTAACCGTGTATTGAGCACCAAGTGTAAAACTTTTGCTAAGGTTACTGCACAGGTTTAAAAATTGTTGTATAGATAAGGAAGGTAATTATTTATATGGAGATAACTAGCTAATCAAGCCTTATTTACGAGTGGTTCTAAGGCCACTTAGGTATACCCTTACAAAGTTCTTGAGAGATCAACAAGGAATATTTTTCCGCAACTATTAGTTTAGATTTTGATTTAAATCAGATATTTATCTTCTGAGTTCTATCTTTTAAAAACTAAGTGATTTTTATAGGGTGGTTGAAGATCAACTTTTTGAGATGAAGCAATGAAGAGTCATTAATTGCCCTCCACATACTTTAACCTTTGGGGTTTACATCTGAACATTAAGGGCTATATCGCCTTAAAATCCCTTATAGGGCAATCTTTACAGGTTGGCGGCCATTTATTGATATCAGTAACTAACTAATACCTTTCTTTTAGGCCGCGTTACCTAGGTTAATCCTATAAAATACCGCTAGAACAAGCTTAAAACGCTCCAAAAACTTCCAAAAATGCCCTTAATCATTTGGAGACTCAGCTCAAAAATTTTTACATTAGAAATTTAATTAATGACTACTCTACCACAACCAAATTTGCTTAGCAATAATGTTAGTGATAATCCTTAATTCCTTATGATCATAACTAATCATAAGATTATATTCTTTGGTCAATTGATATTAATCCTTAGTTAATATTGTTTGCTAAACAATATATTGTTAAATAACAACATTCATAAAGCTTAATCTATAAGCTGGAAGTAAAAATGATCGATTTATTAAAATAAAATTTAGCCTAATCTACTCTGAGCTGGATAATGTGGTTTTATAAAAGACAGACAGCATTTTAACCCTAAAATTAAAATAAAATATTCAAGTTTCACCGCAATAAAATACAAAAGGGTTTGACATACAGATGGATTATCACTAGTTGTTTACTAAATCTTACAAAAATTAACTAAAATTCCCTTTCTACCAAAATTTTAAATTATATAATATTTTTTCACTGTTCCATGTACAACAGGCTTCAATGTAACCTGAGGTGAGCACCTATCCAAAAATATCTCCTATAATGGGTTCCTCTACCTGGCTATTTCTTTTAGTGGCGTGAAAATTTCCTCCTGGGCATGAGCACTTCCTATATATGCGGCATTGTTAGCGCCTATACCTGGGGATTAAAGCTTATCAGGCGATGCAGCACACTCTTTCCTGAGGGATCTGTTTTATAGCTAATACTTCCAAATGTATACAACTGCTAATGCCAGAGACGTCGTCAACACCAGCCCCTTCCTCCACTTTAGGCTCCACAAGCTAGACCTGAGGTTGCCCTTGAAGTTACCATAAGTATGTTTATGGGGACTTTGGTATGTTTTTGAATTTCTCTCCCTCACATATCTATTTCCTGATTAACTGAGTCATTTGAATTGTTATGTCTGACAACCTGAGAATTCTTGTGCTTCATTGATCCTGAGCTTACATACATATCAATTTTTTAGATGGTTTTCTGACATAATCTTTCATCAATTGACTTCCCCAGCTTTTAGCTTGACTCAAAGCCTAGGTGATGCAGTTTCTTATACATTTCAACTTACCCCATAGCCCTTGGAAAGACCAATTTTATCATCTGCCCTTTGTTTATTATTAAACTCCCGTTGCCTTGTTCTCACTGCGTGGACTGCTGAGCCTGCTCCTACAAAATCAGCTTTTCAACGGAGGGTAACGTGACCCTGGTAGGTTCTATCCCAGGGCCACCAGAAGAGGCAGTATAACAGGTCTTTGATTATCTGACCTCTCTCAGTTTAATCTCTTGAGCTAATAAATCTACAACTCATAGTCTGAGGCTCAGTGTACCCAGGCACTTAATGACCCTTGAAGGAGATATTAACAAGTAGCCACAAAGTATTCTTCAATCAGCATCAACAGCTGGGATCTAGATGTCCATGCTTAAACTGACGTTAGCTGCACTATCTCCACAATAGACTTGCACCGTCAGGATTTATCAGCTAATTGTCATGAAGGCTACCGCTGAGAACCTGTTAATTACTTTTAGAGCTTACTATTTAGCTTTAAATATAAGTTTCCCTAATGATATTATGGATGTTTCATTATGAGCCTCCTTCTCATTCTTTCTGTTGCCTCTAATCCAAATGTCTTTAAAATCCTTAATCACTTTATTCAGCCTATGACTTGGCTTCATCAGTTTTTCTCAAGCCTTGAGTGCCATCAAAGCAGCTATTTGAAGAGCAGAGCCTTATGCACTCTGCAAAGACTGCCCAGAAGCCTAATGCTTCAAGCCTAAGATACTAAAACTGAAGGTACCCATCATCCCTCACACACTCAGGGGGATAATGTTCTTGTAATTTCACACCTGGCTACGCTCAGCTCCCCCATAGGTGTCCCTTCTAACTCTGGGTCCTCTTTTGGGGCTACCCTACGAGAGCCCCTTCTCCTTCCATCTCTCTGGTAACTTAGGCCAAGAAGACCTACTTGACATTGAACAAGAGGCCCATCTTCTACTTAGAACCACCTTTAATTCAGAGGTGAATGGAACTCAGCCTCTGGGGCGAAAGGCGGTAGCCCCTTGTTTCTTATGGTCTCCCTTACTCCACTGGCGACCCAAGCTCCTGAAGGCATATGCCCTCTTGACACTATATTCCCCATTTTTTTAGTTAAAACTTCTAGTAAGCACAGTAATGCCTACTTCTGTTTCTAGGCGACCTTCACAGTTGGAGTGAAAACTATAAGCAATCATGTCCTTCTGGTTACAGGTGCCTATAGCAACTTCATTGATCTTGAACTTACTGTGTCTCTGGACTTTAATTTGCTTTCTTGCCCTCTCATCCTAGGGCTCTCTTCTGACTAATGGCTATCCCAATATTTAAGCGGCCCCCAGGTTTAATTTACATGGTGATGCTTTATCAAACGCTTTTTTAGTGGTACCCATAAACTCATACCCAGTCATCATAAGTATAGAAATGGTGGCGACAACAGAATTTACATATGGATCTCAAGCTCAATACCCTCTAATTTGATAACTTAATTATTACATGGGAAATAAAACTACTTTGATACCCTGTCTTCCCCAGAATTTATTATAAGCTATCCTATCTACTGTACCATGTGCCCTGGACTTACCTCCTGACCTTCCACTTTCTCTGCTCCCATATAAGGATATTTATAAGCTTACCTGGCTACTAGGTTTACTCTGCTTTCATAATATGGCCTGCGCTTTTGCTTGACAGTTGACTTGTAACAGTCAACTGCTTAATATACCTGTATATGAAGAAAGAAGAGACATCTAAGATGGAATTCTTGATGACATGCTTAAAAGGGGTTGATTCTAATAAATTTCCTTTCCTGTTGCTTCTTTGGTTGACTTTGCCTAGAAGTCAGTTTACTCCCTCCACCTGTGCATGGAATATAATATCTACCATATCAAAATACCATATCCTTATCCTTTGCCCTAGAACAATCATTTTCTCAAATAATTGGGAAGTCAAAGCTCTTCTTAAAATTGGAGCTTTTCAGTGCTTTCTAAAGGTATTGCATTTCCATCCAATAGCAATAGTAGATTTGTATAGTCTGGTAGAAGTTTAAATGGGGGCTTGGTACTACTGAGCATCATGAAGGCAACATGACAATTGCTGTTCCTAAGCGTAATTTAATAAAAAAATGAAATGACAATCGCTTGTATATATCTCTTTCTACTAATAAAGTCACACTATTGACAGTCCCAGATAAATAAGATTAATCGCCTTCTACGCTGACAGAGTTGCACAGCTAGATTTTGTTTCTCAAAGATTGTCTTTACTTGGCTCTGTCATCACAGCTCTTACACTGATTGCTACTGCCAAACATCTGTCACCGCTGGGGTTTCCACAGAGTGTATTTTTTTATTTTTGGCCATGCAGTGGAGTCTGTAATTCTCAACATGAATAATTCCTCTCATTATTTGATTTGTTAGTGGTTTTTCCATCAGAATTTTTATAGCCATTAGTATCCTTTTCTGGATTTAGTAATGGCAGCAATCGGCTGCTGTATCTAAATTCTAATCAATTATATTTAAATATTTTGGTTGCTGATTTACAACTGACCAATATAGCAATAGATTAAGCCTATTGCTCAGTCATATTTCTACTGACATTACTTCCTGACTGAACAATACTATGAGGTGGCGCCACCTTTTCTACCACTGTAATTCTCTTAAACAAAATTTTAGGGTCTACGTTGATGTGTTTGCTGCCCCACCAGGCGTCTTGTTTTAAATTGATATCTTATGAGTGCCACTCACAATTTTAACTTATCCTATTGCCCAACCTTCCTAAATCCTCAATGCAGACAACGCTCCTGGAGTGAACATTCAAGTCGCCCTATCTTGAGAGGAGCTTTTTCCAGAGTTTGTTGATTACATATCCCTAGTGACTTTCCTTTGGAAACATATTTGCTCAATTGCAAAAGGTACTGAGCCTCAATGGAGGCATTTGTTTCCAGAGGTGATGCTTCTTATGGCCAACTTCTTCAACTGCTTAGATTTGCTACCAGTCACCAGTCATTGTTTGAAGTGGAACTCGTTTTGTCACCTTTTGAAATTTGTACACTGAGTCTTTCTTAGTTAGTCATAATAGAACACTCACATGAAAGAAACTTACATTCATTAAGTGTATTTTCCAAGATATCACCTCTACTATATACATGCCATTGAATCTGCTTCATTTCAGGCCTCAGATGCAGGGAATCCAGATAAGTAACTCCCATTAATGTACCTTATTGAAAACTTGGGTTGCTTCCTTTTGCCTATCAAGCCTAATCCTTGAGTGCTTCACAACTGAGAGGCTGTTGGATGGCTGCGGCAGACTGCCTATTCCATCCTTATGCCCCTTCCCATAGTCTACCCCAGCATAGATGAACTTTGTTGATTGTCTTGCGTTAAGAGCCTCTTTTTCCCCATGCTGGGACGCAACTACCTTATTAATTGCTGCATTTGTCACATCTGTTTATCGCTATTCCTTAGTATCTCATTGTAGTCAGCAGCTGTGGTTGCAGGGTCTCCTTCTGGTTGCACAAGGCCACTTCCACCTCAGTCATTGTTCTATATGTCAGCCTTTTTGTCAACCTGTCTCATGGGCTCCTAGTCTTTGCTCATCTTTCAACTGCCCGTGGGGGCCTCTCCCCCTCCTGAGGGTAGATCATCCCTCACGTTGTTACCAACTCCGCCCTCTCCTGAGATTGAGTCTATCCACATTCAAGAAGAGTTCTTGGTGTCTAGAATGGCAAGGCGTCCAAGTCACATAGGTGGAAGTTGACAAAATGGGAATTCCCTTGGTTGTTGTTTCAGGAGGCAGCTAGGGAGAGCTGATGGTGATGAATGTAGTCATTATATGGGATGCAATTATACAGAACTATTATTTGCTTTTTGCTATTAACATTAGTGTTGCTATTATTGTTATAATTTTTAGTATTATATATTTGTTTTCTTTTTTGTTTATCATTTATGTGGCCAAAGGAATTTGGCATCTACTCAGTTGATAGTCTAGCCACTCACCAGATCCTTGATTTTATAGGCATCAGTAGATGACTTCTATATTATTTTTAAAGGGTTCAATCCATATTTTTTTATTTGTTTCTTCTCTAAACACATGCTGGTCGTGAAACATGACGTGTTATCCTATATTTAACTGCAGAAGTACACTATGCCATCTTGCTCAAATTTTGGTCCTTAATCTTCTGACCAAGATAGTGGAGCACACTTCAGTAATGTTTTTGATTCGTGTGGACATCAAATTAGCCATGTAGTGTTGTGGATCTACTTCATCAGTGTCCTCTAAAAAAGAGTAAAGTAGCTGAGGCAGAGATGAGTGCTTCTCATAGAGTAGCTGAAAGGGGCTCTTCCATGTTTTCAAGTGATAGCGGATGTTGTATGTAAAACTGTGCTGGAGAGGAGGTAACTCCAGTCTAAAGGGTTTATTTGTTGTAAGATTTCTGTTTATATTCACTAATGTTCCATTAACTCGCTTGACAACTTAATTAGTTTTAGGATGGTATGGTGTTGTTAGTGCCCTGCAGATTGCCATTAACTTGTTTGGCTTGGGAAGCCCATGCAAAATAAAGTTAGTCCATTATTCATGAGTATGAACTTTGGGCAGCCATACCAATAAATGATGTGGATCAATATGTCATTTTGCAGCGGTTGCTGCTCCTAGGTCTCTGTTTGCTCATGCAACTAACCATTTCATCAGATGGTCTATTGTTAACATGATGTACTTGGATCAATTTGAATCAGTCAGAAAGTACCCCACAACATTGATGATCAGTGTGTCAAGCAAACCAGACTTTGCAAGATGGTAATAGGTTCTAATGTGGAAGGGCTCTCCACCTAAAATTTGTGGCAAAAGGAAATCATTTTAAGGACTTCAGAATGCATGCTCTTTGTTATAATTCGGTGATATGTAGAGTACACCAAAGGGTTTTGTACAGGGTTGAGCCCAATGAGCAATAAGACAGATGATATGGTGATTGTCAATCCTCAGAACACACTTAAAATAATATTATAATAATTAGGAGCAATTGCCCCAATGACAATTTTTTATTTTAACTTTAATATTTTCAGCAGATTCTCAAAGCTCCACTCTGTTCCCTATTCATAATCCTCCTCTTTCAATATTCTTGTCTCCTTATATATCAGTGACTTTGGTTGATACCAACCCTTTTGATTAGACTATTAGTTCCGCCATATTCTCATTGGTCTGGCAGAGTTTACTATCTATTAAATTCACAATTGCCTTAGTTTGAGGAAATTTACTCATAATTCATTGAACATCGACATCACCTTATCACCTGATTTGAAGAAATTCACTAAAATTTGTTCAAGGCTCAGTATCACCCTATCACTTTATGTCAAGGTAATCTTCATCCATATTACAAATTAATCTGTTCAGCCAATCTCACACATTCCACCATAATGACAAGGGTTTATTGTCCAGTCATATAAGACTCTTGACATTACCCCCTTGAAAGGATGATAATCTTTCTAAAGTTTAAGTTCCCTAAGGAATTTTGCTTGTACTTTGTTAATGATCTGACCACTCAAAAGGTCTTTGATGGTATAGGCGTAACACCAGTTTTTCAATGACTCCAAACGGACTAATCTAAATACTGTCCAGTTTTTGCTTCCACTCAAACCTATGTTAATCATGGAATAGAACCATGTCCCCATCCTTAAACTGAGTGAGCCCACTATGTTGTACCTAATTGGCATCCTGCTTCTTTGTCTTTTTGGCTAAGATGAATGAGTACGCTTTGGTTTGCAACTTGATCACTTGTCTGCTAAGTTAGTTAAGTAACGTTGGGGATCCATATCACCAGTATCTTCTAGAAAGACCATATAGCAATTTCGGATGAGCAGGGTGGCATTTATATAACAATTTAAAGGGACTCTTCTTAGTGGCAGAATGGTAGCAAATGTTGTATGCAAAAACAGCGGTGGAAAGGAGGGAATTCTAGTCTGAAGAACAATCCATTACCAATTTCTGGAGCATGTTCACCAGGGTTCCATTAACTTGCTCAACCATACCATTGGACTCAGGGTGGTATGGGATCCTCAGAATCTTATGAATGCCAAAAGCTCGTTCAACTTTTGAAGGATTTTCAAAATAAGTCGGTTCCGTTATCAGTATGAATGAACTGAGGGCAGTTATGTCGCTAATAATGCATTCCTTAGTAAACTTGGCCACTGTGACAGCCCCAAAATCCTGTATTGCCCATGCTTCCACCCAACTTGTCAAGTGGTTGATTGCCACCAGAATGTATTTGGAACATTTATCTCACATTGGTAGAGGGACAATGACATCCATGGAACTGTATGACAAGCAAAATGGTGGTTCACTAACCGGTACAAAGTCCTCTGGTGGAACATCTTTTCCACTTGCCACTGATGACAGCAGGTAATAGTTTCAAGCATGTTGAAGCTCATGCTATCCCAATAATAACGAGGATGCAACAGCTCCTACATCTTATGCACTTCACCATGTCCAACTGCCTTATGTGCGCTCATGATAATACTAGACCGTTATGAGGGTCGCGGGAAGTTCATTATAGAATCGCCACTCCACTTGTACAACTCCCTGTTACGCTGACTGGTATTAGATCATAATTCCTTTAATGCCTTTATGACTTGAGGCGGCTTATTTTTCATACTTTCTTCTGAGCATCTTATCATATAAATGTCACTCAGATCTTCTGTAACTGCAATCGTTGATAGCCTCATTAAGCAATCAGCATTCTGGTGTTTTGCTCCAGGTCAGTAGAGGATTTCAAAGTCATAAGCCTGAGGTTTGAGGGACCATCAGTCTAAATTCCTCAGGCTCCTTGAGGTTCTGCAACCAGTATAATGACACATGATTTTTCATGACTTTAAGCTTCACTTTAGGCAAATACACCCAAAATTGCTTATATGCATAGATCACCACTAAGCATTCCCGCTTGGTCATGGTGTAATACACTCATTGCAGTTCAAGCTCTGACTGCAGTATGCAATGGGGTGCTCCTCCCCCTCATCATCTTTCTGGGAAAGGACCGCCCCACAGCAAAAAGGGATGCATCCGTCTTGCTGATAAACTCTTTATCATAGCTGGGGTAGCGCAGCACCAGTGCACTGATTAGTGCCATCTGAAGTGTATTAAAAAAAGCATTGGAAAGGTTCTGTCCAATCAAATGCAACATCCTTCTTTAATAACTCAAACAATGGACCTCCAATACAGCTAAAGTTGGGTACAAAACATTAATAGTAGCCGACCATCCCCTAAAAAACCTGGGTGTCACGCTTATTGGTTGTCGTAGTCATCTTTTGGATAGCCTCCACCTTGTAAGTTGGGGTCTTAGCCCTATCACATCAGCCACAAAACTGAGGTACTCCAGCTGAACCTTGAAGAAATGGAATTTCCAAGGCTTGATCTTGATGTTGGCCTAAGTCAGACAGCAGAATACCTCATCTAAATTGGTAAGGTACTTGGAAAACATGCAGGATTATAAACTAGTATCATTGATTTATACAAGAATGCATGACAGCTTCAATTTACCAAGGATAGTGTCCATCACCTGTTGGAATGTAGCCGGGGCATTACACAGCCTTTGCGCATACAGGTCAGTTAAAAAAAGCCATTTTAATGTGATAATGATGCATTTCTCCTGTTACACCTTGAGCAACTCAATTTACCAATAGCCAGATATCAAATTCATCGCCAATAAGTAACAAGCACCTCTCAACCAATCCAAGGCTTTGTCAATTCATGGCAAGGGGTATGAGTTTTTTTGTAATGCTGTTGAGCTTGCGGTAGTCTATCTCTACTCAGTTGATACTGTCCTTCTTTTTGACAGCTAGGATGTGCAAAGCCTTTAAACTCTTTAATGGTTCGAGCATACCTTGCTTCAACAGCTAATTGATTTCCTCAGTGATGACTTCTTCCGCTTCTTTAGATCAGTTGATTGTCCAGGACTTGATGGGTGAGATGATCACCCATGTCCAGTTGATGTATAATTCCACGCGCACCCTAAATTGTGGGCATCAATGGTGAAGATCTCCTTATACTTTTGAATTAAAATGATAGCATATTTTTCTGGTTTTGATAATCACATTAAATTTTTGTGAAGTACCACCACCACTATGCCAAGCTGCAGTTCACCAGGAAGACCAAATTCATCCAGAGACTTAAACTCATGAACCTGAAGGACCTCCTCAATAGGGGTTATATGAAATTATGCCACTACTTGTTGCCAGCAGATTTTCACTAGTTTATTTTGTAGGTTCACTAAGAGAACCTTAATCTCCTCATAGCCCAGAAGTATAGTACCTGGAGCCACGTGGGGTTCCAGCTGCATTTGCTAATAAGGGCCAATGACCCCTTCATATCCCATCTGGTACTTCCACCTCAAACTCAGTGTTTACTATAACTTGATGTCTGGACGGGATGGATACAGACCCAGCTTCTCTGAGATGCAGCCCTTTATTTTCATATATCTGCTGGGTGAGGGCCTGAATCCTCTTTTTTAATCATGGATAGTGCACCAGAATTACCCATAACTATAGGCAAGGTTGATATGTCCCATATGCACTGAGACTTCTGGCACTCCATTGGAGTAAAATAAATTGGGACCCGCTGCCCAAAAATATAAAGATCTCCTCCATCATATCAAGAACTCACCATAGTGTCACTAAAACTGGTTCCAATTAACAGGGCATAATGATCATTTGGCAACTCTACTGCTGGTGTCACAATGACAATTGACCCAACCTGTAAAGGTAGTGCACTGTACACTCCCTCAGAGAATGCGCTTTTCACGCCCGCAGTCCCATACATCATGTGATGTTCCATATCAGGCTTTAAGGTCAGCTTCACCAACAACTTAATGGACACTATGTTAACTGGAGTGGCCATATCTATTATAGTGCAGACTCGGGTTTTTGCTACAACAATGTCACAGTATATACACTCAGAGTAAGATGAATTTTAATTATTTGAATCTGTGACATTTAAAGGATCTCTTTTCCCAAGGAAGCTCATAATACCCTCACCAACTTTAGGATAATCTTTAACATTAGCATCCACAGAGTGGGTGACGTTTACCCCCTTCAGGGAAGGCGCATTGGAGGATGGATCCAGCTCGTCTGTAGTAATTTGGTCAAACATTTGACAGGAATATGGCTTCAATTGCTCCACGTCCTTCTTTTAACAGGTCCTTGTCTTGCACACATGTCAATATAACCACCCCTCCACTGGCTGCTGATATAGGAACGAAATATTGTATGGAGGGACTTCCTCTAAATTTATAGTGATAATTTAAAGTCTGGTTTAAGATTGGGATAGCAAAGATAGAGATCCCCATCTCTACCCACCCTGACTTTTCCCCTTATAGTACTGTTCCTGCTGTAGATGATGGACCTGACAATTGGCAACCTTGTGCCAGGTGCCCAGGGCGACCTCATTCAAAACAATCTACCAGTAGGGCCTGCATCCTTGATTATTGTAAGATAAGCCTCACCAATAATTTGATTGTGGGTGATTGATATAAATAAACTCAAGTTGTAAGCTGGGCTTTTTACAATAAGCAGTCAAGGGCAGAAGTTGAACTGTTTGGGGTAACTAGGCAGAATCTTAACCTGACAGCTGAATCCCCCAAATAAGAGGGTCCAGTAATAGCGGTAGTATTTTTTTGCTCTGTATTGGGTGGAGGGAAGGTTATGTATAAGTGACAAGAAAACTAAATAATTTTAAGCAGGAATTTATTGTTGTCCAAAATTGGTTTCATGACAATGTAAAGTTCATGGTATGGCTTCACTGCGGAGGTCAGTACAATGTACACATTGTATACAGATAAAGTCCCTGCACCAATTAGCACATGGGCTTCTGCTGTAAAATGGTCAGCAAATGCAGTGAGGGTCTCATTACATTGGAACCCAATAGTCAAGAATTCAGCATTTTGCTGTGACATTTTTGAGGTACCCCTGAACAGCTGCAGCACATTATCCTTTATTTCTTGATATGTAAAGGAACTTTTGGGAAGATAGCATGTGACTTGGGCGGCACTTTCAACATCCAATGTAGATATTAACAGTTTTATTTATGCCAATCTGAGGCTCCTTCCATCGCAAACTCAAATCACTCAAAGAACTCATAATATTCCCATTGCAATCAAATAGAGTCAGCTTATCAATACAAACCTCCTAAAGAAGCTTAACCTGCCTTTTGGTCAAAGCTTACAAGGAAGGTTTGAGTTCCACATATTTGACCAGTTCAGCATGTTTTGAAAATCCCTATCAAAGCAAGCCTGATGTGACATGGTTGGCAGCTGGATTTTTAATTCTTTTAGTGGGTGATCAATAGGCCCCTGTAGAGAACACCACTTTAATAATTTCTGTTATATGTAGAGTATATGACGTAGGTTTTTGTGCAGGGTTGAGCCCACTGAGCAATAGGACGGATGATATGGAGATCGTCAGTCTTTAGAACACACTTAAAACAAATATAATAAAATATCATAGGAGCAATTGCCCCAATGCACTTCTTTATTTTTACCATTAATATTTTCAGCGGATGCTTGCTGCTCTGCTCTTTTTTTGCGTAATCATAATCCTCCTCTTTCAAGATTCTTATTTCAGTTATATATCAGTTACTTTGGTCAATACTGCCCCTTATACTTATATTATTCATTCCGCCATATACTCATTGGCTACAACAGGGTAACTATTTATTAAGTTCATTATTGCCTTAGTTTAAGCTGATTTACTCATTATTTGTTGTACGTTGAATTCACCTAATCACCTGATTTGGAGGCGATCCACTAAATATTTGTTTGAGGCTCAGTATCAACCTATCGCCTTATGGCAAGGCAATCTTTATCCATACTATAACTTACTCAGTTCGGCCAATCTCACTCATTCCACCATAATGACTTAGGGCTTATCATCCAGTTATATCATAATCTCAACACTCTCCTAGTAGTATTGCAGTTTCAGGAATTCTAGGAATTTCTGTACCCTCCATCTCCCATTACATCATACGCAATTATAATAATTTTCAGTATACTATAAAGCCTCAAGAATTTTTAGTTAAAGCCATCAACTTTCTAAATAACTCGCCATTTTTTCAGAAGGTATTGTCTTTCATCCCATCTAACACTCAAATGACTTGAGGCGATTCATTGGCATACTTGACGCTGATCATCTTTAAATCATTAAGTCACAAAGTCTGCCATCATGGTGATTATTGTTAGTCAAGATAAACAGTAATCATTCTGGTGCTTTGTACCAGGACGGTGAGTTATTTTGAGTTGTATTATTGGAACTTGATGCCTATCATGAAAGGCACGCTTCCATCTCTCAAAAGTTATGAAGCCAGCGCAAGGAGGTGTGGTTGGTCATGGCCTTGAATTTCATTCCATAAAGATATACTCAAAACTATTGGAAGCATAGATCATGGCTAAGCACTTCAGTTCAGTTACTTATAGTTCCATTTGTGGCAGATTATGCCTTTGCTTCAAGGAGAGATGGTGTGCACCACGCCATCATTATCTCATTGTTATAATACAGCTCCTATGGCGTATAATAAGGCATCAATTTTAATGTTGAACTCCTTCCCAAAGTTCAGATATTGTAGTACCATGAATTTCTCAGCGCCATCCAGAAAAATAAAAGGAACTCTGACATTATTCAAAACAGATAAATTGTAAGTCCTGGGGAACGTCCCTTGGCGTTGATTGGCCATTTTCCCATTCTCAAGCAAGAAGGTACTGAAGAGGATAACTGTACCCCTCATAACTCAGGGCGATCTCTCTCATATGGTAGATGAGCGCTGGGTAACAGCTCTTCTGCTTCAGATCCCACCCCCAGTACCCACACTCACCTTGGCAGAACTGCTTTGGGGAATCAGTGAAATCTGCACCAAGATCATTGAAAAAAATTGATCAGAACTAATTTGAGTGTCAATCAGCCCAGTGTTTTAATTTCAAATGGTTGAAAAGGTCTGAAGACCGATCTATCAGCCAGAATGGCTGACAGTTTTGATTCAGTAAATATGACAATCAAAGAAATTACCTCCTCCCAAAATCATCAGGGATTATCCTCGATGGGTGGGTTGGGCATCTCGAACCTGTTCCCAAACAAATGGGCCCGCCCCTATGTGGAGTGGCCTTGGGGGATTCCTGCTGCTTGTCAGGATAAACGCCATCATGCCAACTGTCAGAATGTAGTTGAGCCTTGGTTCAGACATTTGAGGTTGAACCAACAGTGACTCAGCCTGCCGCTGAATTCTTAGATGTCAGTTCCCAGTTAAATTATTTGTTCCCCATTCCCAAACAATTTGCCGGTTAGGTCAAACTTGCAGGAACCAATCCCAGTTTTTTTTCCTCTAAATTGACTACTATTTAATCAGTTGCATTGCACTGAGAAATTGTTGGTCAATTTTTTTCCTAAATTTTCCATTAAAAACCTTTCCTTAAAATCCAGTTTTTTATGTTGAAAAATAAACCACTTTTTCCACTGACTATCCCACTCCCCTCAGGTTAATGGCCATACTCGTCTTCTATTCCCTTATGTGCCTGTATGAGATTCTGGCTCACTGCCAGTTTTGGGAAAATTCCTTCCCAGTTCCACATCTGTCATACCAGCAGCAGTGCCTTTGGCATTCTGGTTTGCCGTCTGGGCGCTTTGGCACCTAGGCTGGCAGGCTGGTCTAATTCTTACTTGCTTTTCTCCTGACATAGTTGACCAACCATAATTCTTAACCATTTCCACCTTTCTCGTAGATATTGGCGCAGCAATGGCCCATCCTTTTTAAATGAACCAGGTTGTGAAGAAGAATTTCTCTGTCTACGATAGTCCAGTTCCACTCAAAATTTTAAACCCATACCCCATAGTAGCCGCGGCTATTCTGCCCATGTTAGTAGGATCTTACATCCCGACTTGCAACGAGTTTACCCCCCACAAAAGCCTAGTGGTTTCCCCTGACCCCACTACCATCTCTTTGGTATCACTGGATTCATCCACAACTACCAATAAAAAAAACTTCTCTTACTTCTTAGTACCCATGAAGATTAGTGTTGGGTCCCACCATGTCTCCTTTGAGGCCTTGGTGGACAAAGGAGCCGCGGGAAACTTAATGAGTGTAGAACTGGCCCAGCAATTGGAACTTGCCCTGGATGCAGGTCCTTTGGTGATGGTTGCGTCGTCAGCCTCCCAAACCTCATACCTGGTTTGCCAACCAGTCAAATTTTTAATACACCAGTTCAGCTTCTGCAACCGCTTTTCTGCTATGCCAAACTTGGTGTTTCCGGTGATCTTAGGTTGGGATGGTGGCTCCAGAAACATGTCAAGATTCACCTGGAGTCTAACACGCTGTCGTTCATTAATGATCAACTGGAGGATAATTTCCCCTAATTGACACCCTTAAGAAACCTCAAGGTTGCAGCTCTATCACGTCCCTCATCTCCCCTACTGGCATACCATCCAATTTTCCAGAATTTTTAATGCGCTATCAAAGCATTTTCAATTCTGAAAAGGTGGATCATTTGCCTCCCTACACTGGATTTGACTGTGGTTTTTGTACAACGGTGGAGTTGGTAAATATCAACTGCCCGTTGTATCCCCACACACAGCAGAGGAGGAGGCTGCGCTCAACACCTGGTTAGATGATATGTTGAAAAAAGGGTGGTTGTTCAAGGGGACCTCGCCAGTCGCGTCTCCCATCACTTCACTAAAAAAGCTGATGGTTCCCTCCGCCCCTGTGTGGACTATAGACACTTAAATAAAATCACATTTTCTGATCCCTAACCCCTGCCTTTAGAACAGACGATAAGCCAAGCAATTGACAATTCTTGGGTGTTTTCAAGCTTGATCTCGTCAATACATTCAACCAGATTGGGTAATAAAAGGGCAAGAATGGTTATAGCAATCTAGATGAAGTGGGGCATTTTCCAATTCCGCGTAATGCCCTTTGGGCTGAAGAATGCTCCCGCTACGTTTCAATGCATGATTGACAATTTACTGGTTGACCTCCAGTTTACCTGCGCAGTTGCATATATTGATGACAAACCGGTTCACACCCCAACCCCTGAACAACATGCTACTGACTTGAAAGCAGTTGTGGTCGCCTTGCATAAGGTAGGCTTGTTTGTCAAGCCTTCCAAGTGAGAGTTCTATAAGGAGGAGGTTACCTTCCTCAGGAACCTCATCTTAAAGATGATTATGCAATCCCTCCCAATAAGTTGAATGCTATCTGGGAATGGCAAACCCCAACTACCAAAAAACAACTACGGAGCTTCTTGGGAACCATCATTTTCTTAAAAAAGTTTCTCCCCAGCACTTTCCCAGCTTGCTGCCCTGCTACACCCATACAGGAAAAAATGTACTGTTTTGCTGGATGACAAATGCCAACAGTCGTTTGAATTGATTAAAGAGGTGTTTGTGTCCCCTCCCATTTTGGAACACGCTGATCCCACCAAGCCATCTATTGTTGCATGTGACACCTCATCAGTAGCCATGGAGGCAGTGTTGCTCCAGGAGCATGATGACTTGGAACACCCGGTCGCCTATTTTTCCTGGAAGTTCACCTCTAAGGAGCAGTCTTAGGCCATTTATGACTAGGAGTTGGCAGCCGTTGCATGGGCATTAACTCATTGGAGGTATCTGTTACAGGGTGCTCAACATGAGTTAACTGTCTTCATGGACCACCAGGCTCTCATTTACTTTCATAAACCCCAAAAATTGGTGCTTTGAAAGCCAAAACCTATTGGGATTTGTGTAGTTTTAATTTCAAATATGAGTTTGTAAAAGGTGCGCTCAATGTACTTCCCAAATTTCTCAGCTGCAGCCCCGCCCACTTTTCTGCAGATCTGGTGGAAGTGGATCTCGTTACGGTGTTTCCTGCCACCAAATCCTGTTGATTGTCCCCCCTGTCATTTCTTACGTTGCTATGGCCCACGATGCTCCATTAGTTGCTCAGGTCTTAGCCAGTCAAATGGCCTTCCCTGGGGGCGATTGTAATGGTTGAGCATTTATCACCAGAAACATAAACACTCCCTATACTCATTGATGGAGGGACTTATTTATTTTCAGTCACGCGTTTATGTTCCCCCCTCCTTCCAAACTGAGGTATTCCACGCACATCATGATCCCCCCATGGTCGGTCATCCTGGTACTAAGAAATGCATCAATTTAATCAAATGGACCTATAATTGGGCGGGTTTGACAAAAGAAGTTCTGACCTGGATCGCCGACTGCATTACTTGTGCTCAGGCTAAGTCAGACCGCTCTAGTAGAAACGGTTTTTACACCTCTTACAGCAGGTGGAGGGTCTATGGACATCGGTGTTTGTAAACTTTATCATCAAACTCCCCGCTCTAACAGATTCACAGCGGTGATGGTGGTGAATCATTTCACAAAAATTTCCCTCTTTATTCCTTGCAATTCCGTGATTAAGTAGGAGGAGACTGCCCACCTTTTTGTTCATCACGTGTTCTTGATGTTTGGTCTCCCACAGGAGATTATTAGCGACCATGGTTCCCAGTTCACGGCGCAGTTTTGGAGTGAACTCCTATCTAATCTAAAAATATCCCCCTGCCATTCCACAGCATACCATCCCCAGTCTGATGGACAGACTGAGCGAGTCAACCAAGTCCTTAAACAGTACCTGCATTGCTATTCTGCAGCTGCACAGGACACCTGGGCCAACGACCTTCCCCTCGCTAGATTTGCTTATAACAATGGAATGCATGTGTCTATGGGTTTTCGCCCTACAAAGTGACATTGGGTTACAATCCTTCATTTTCAGTTGGACCTTGCTTGCGGCCTAAGGTCCAAGCTGCTGGGGATCACGCTGAACATATTAGGTCAACTCAATCCTTGGTGTGGGAACACCTTACCAAAGCTATTGATGACTACAAGTGTTCGTGGATTGTAAGAAGCTCCCAGGTCATGATATAGAAGTGGGTTCCTATGTTATGCTTAATACCCACCATTTACAAATTCAAGCGCCTTCCCGCAAATTCGTAAGTAAGCATTCTGGCCCCCATTTAATGAAAGAGGTTTTGGGTAATGGTGCGTTCTGGATATTGCTTCCAGCTCACTGGAAAAAGCATCCCATCTTCCATTTTTCCCAGCTGTCACCTTTCAAGGTATGTTGCCTGTGGAACCTGAATTGATCATCATCAAGGATGTGGAAGAGGCTGAGGTGGAGGATATCCTGACATCCTGCAAGTCCCGCTGGTCCAATCAATATCTCGTGGCTTGGAAAGGTTATCCCGACTATGAGAACAGTTGGGTCAAGGCGCGCAATTGTGCAAACTATATGGAATTGGTCGAAGCTTTTCACAAATCCAACCCCAATGCTCCCCACCCTCCCTAAAAAAGTGCGATGTAATGGCGATCAAGTTACCCAAGGAGCACAAGAATGTGGCTCTTGTGCAGTTTCCCAGTGGTGGGGCCCTTCCCTTGGAAAAAGAAAAAGGGTAATGTAAGTCCTGGGGAACGTCCCTTGGGTGTTGATTGGTCCATTTTCCCGTTCCCAAGCAAGAAGGTACCATAGAGGATGGCTGTAACCCTTGTAACTCAGGGTAATTTCGCTCACATGGTAAACGAGCGCTGGGTAACAGCTCTTCCACTTTGGATCCCGCCCCCAGTACCAACATTCACCTTAGCAGAACTGGTACAAGGAATCAGTGAAATCTACGCCGAGATCACCAAAATTAAATTCATTGGAACTAATTTAAGTAGCAATCAGCCTGATGTTTTGACTTCAAATGATCAAAAAGGTATGAAGACTGATCTATTGTCTGGAATGCCTGATAGTTTCAATTCAGTTAATATGATGATCAAAAAAATTACCCCCTCCCAAAATCATTGGGGATCATCCTCAACAGGCAGGTAACAGCATTGGACACCATTGATGAGGGTTGAAGCTTCCCACTGGAAAATCAGGCATTGCGCCTTATGCAACGCCACTACCAAATGAATGGCCCAGTGACTGAGCATGGGCAGTTTGGGCATCCCAAACCTGTTCCCAAACAAAGGGCCCGCCCCTATGTGGAGTGGCCTTGGGGGATTCCTGCTGCTCATAGGGCTAAATTCTGTCAAGCCAACCATTGGAAACATAGTTGATCCTCAGTTCAGACATTTAAGGTTGAACCAACAGTGACTCACCCTGCCGCTGAATTCTTTGATGTCAGATCCCAGTTAAATTATCTGTTCCTCATTCCCGAACAATTTGCTGGTTAGGGAGAACTTGTGAGACCCAATCCCAGCTTGTTTCTCCTCTAAATCAACTACTATTTAATCAGTCACATCGCACTGAGAAATTTATTGGTCCATTTTTCTTTCCTAAATTTTCCATTAAAAACCTTTCCTAAAAATCCAGTTTTTTATTTTAAAAAAAAACAACTTTTTCCGTTGACCATCCCACTCCCTCAGGGTTAATGGCCATACTTGTTTGGTATTCCCTTATGTGCCTGTATGAGATTCTGGATCACTGGCAGTTATTGGAAAAATTTCTTCCCAGATCCATATCCATTGTACCAGCAGCAGTGCCTTTAGCATTCTGGTTTGCCAGCTGGGTGCTTTGGCACCTAGGCTGGCAGGCTGATTTAATTCTTACTTGCTATTCACCTGAAATGAATGTGGCATCCTTATTAAAGAGTTAAAAAAGAAGTTCTCAATAACGCTAAAGTTAGAAACAAGGCGTCAGTAGTACCTGACAAAACCTATAAATACCTGAATATTATGCTTGTTATCTGGTTGGGTCATCTTGCTGATGTCTTCTATATTAGCGGCTGCAGCCTTCGATATTTGGTGTCTATTATAGACCTGAGGTTTTCTAGCTGTTATTTGAAAGAGTGGCATATGCAGGGCCTATTTTACATTGGTCACTGAGAGTCAGCAAAACACCTCATCTAGATGTACTAAAAGCTCCAAGAAAGTCCACAAGAAGACGTTAATTCTGTCAAGGTAAACAAGAACAATATAATAAAGCTTGAGGTTTCCTAAGAAGTGTCCATGACCCGCTGAAATATAGCCATGGCATTGCACATTACTTATGGCATTTGAGTATGCTGAAGTAGTCTTCTAGAAATGATTATCGCTCACTTCTCTTGTTTAACTTCCAGTAGCTTAAATTTTTCATTATCCTGAAATCAGGTTCTTGGCATGAAAATTTTGGGCGTTCCCTTGTAGTTATAAGCATTGTCAATCTTTGGCAGTTGGTCAGAGACTTTTTGGTTATGTAAATGAATTTTTGGTAATCAATTAACAATCAGTTGGTCCCATTCTTCTTTTTGACAATAAACACATGGAAAGCCCAGGGGTTTTGGACGGCTTGATTCTTCCCTGCTTCAGCAGCTTCCTAATCTCTTTGGAAAGCACTTCTTCTGCGGCTCAAGATTTAAAAACAGAGTTGACCAGATAAGGGAGTTATATCATGTATTCAACTGCTAGAAAACATTGAAAGCTCATTTCATGTTATTGTCAGTAGTGAAAATCTATTAGTAGTTTTCAAATAGCGCCAAAGCCTGGTACTTTTGCTCCTTTGATAACCACAAAGGTTTCTCTTAGGACCACCATCAGTACTCTGGCTGAAGGTTTGTTGCAGAGTTCAAACTTTCTAATATCCAAATTTGTGTAGACTATAAACCTCATTGTGAAGATTATAAGTATGTATGCTACCACTTGGTGCTCTGGATTGTCAGCGTCCCTTTCTGCATGTTTGCTCTAACAGGTTTATCTCCCTATACCCCAGTAATATCATGCCTGGGGAAATGTGAGTTTTCAGGTGGGATCATTGGTAGAGGGTGAAGACTTCCATGTATAGTCCCTCATGTTTATCTTTTCTAGGTCAGTTCTCACAATGACTTGGTGACTAGAGGATATTGCTATGGTTTTTCGAACTCTTGGGGCAGCCCTTTGTACTCATGTATTTATTTAGTGACGTTCTTAGTCCTCTTTTTTAACTTCAAGTAGCGGATGAGTATTACCTTATCCTATTATGCAAAATTAATGTGGGATGTTCAAGTGGGATCCTTTAGCATGTTGATCAATATAAAATAGACCAAGATCCATTGACTAAGAATCACAAAAATCTCTGGCCATGATAACTACTGTACTAAAGTAGTACGTGAATGTTTTCTGATCATCATACCATAATTTTTTGTGTAGCATAATCACTGGTGCGGATATAGCAATTGACCCAAGATAAAGAGACAGAAAATGTAATTCTATTCCAAAATGGTATATTATGGCCCAGCTATACCTCAAACATCTGGTGTTTAAAGTTTAGTTCTAATAGTAGCTTGGCCAATTATATCAATGATGCTACCTCAACAGGTGCACCGGTGTCTATGATTGCAGGAATTTTGGTCTTTTACAAAAATATCACAGCTGGTACACCTAGAATAAGGAGAACCTTTATTGTTTAGTACATGTATATCCAGGGTCCTTTTTATCAAGTTAACTTTTGATGCTGTTAATGAACTGTAGTATTTCTTGGTGATTTTTTCTATGGGGCTGGCGATGTTCTCTCACTTAAGCAATGAGCCGTCTGAAGATGGTTGAGGTTAGTCCAAAGAGTTTCACTCCAGTATCTGGAAGGTGTAGTCTTCCAGATCTCCCAGTGGGATTCCAATTTTGCTTCTTCCTTAGACTGGTATAAAGTTAGTACATGTACGTTGTTTGAGGTTTGTTGGTATGGCAGCTCATTGGTGGTGTCGTTGAGTCCATCATATAACAGCTCCTTGTTTTTAATCGGACAATTGAGGTCAAAGTGACGGAGATATTGTCTCATCTCTACTTACCTGATCTCTTTCCTGGCCATATATGGTCATATGTGAAACGCTGATTTGTTATTTATCCAGGCAATGTAATGCAAAGTGTCCACACTTCCCGCAGCAGTGGCATGTCAATCTGGGGTGCATCACATCTGTGAGCGTCAATAAAAGTTCCCATATAAGAGTTGGGTGGAAACTTTAAAGCTGCCCATAAAAGGATACTAGAGGAGGGTGTCCCAAAGATGGACCTTGGCGCTTCCTGTCTGACTTGGAGGGTCTTAACAGCGCAGCTAATTTTTGTTGGTAGTTAACAATTTTGAGTAATGGTACATCCCCTTGAAAAACCAGGGCCATTACGCTGAAAAGCTCACAGTTTTTTTTCACCACCAAAAGATTGAAATCTCGATGTCAGCCTCAGGTAATACGCCACCCCTACCAAGACATTAGCTTCCAAAGTAAATTGATTGGCGAGCTAAGTCTGGTTCCATTCCGTTGGAACTCAATTGTTAAGAAATCAGCCTTTCATTGGGATAGTTTTTCTACGCCCCTGAATAGCCTTAACTTCATGTCCTTGACTTCATGGCAGGTAACAATGATGTCCTTTAAGTAGCAAGTTACCTGATCAGCGTTCTCAACGTCTAAAGTAGATAACAGTAGCTTCACATTTCTGTGGTATAAACTTCCTTCTATGGCTAATTTAAAGCTCTTAAAGGATCCTTGCATATTTCCAATTTGGTTGGATGGAGGTAGCTTATTGAGCAGTAATGCTTGTCCTGCTTGGGATGCACATTCTAGGGATGAACTGTAATTCCTCCTAAATAAAAGTTGCACCAATGTGGGGAGTGTAAACGGGGCGGGGAATAAAATTTGAGTTCACTATGACCTTTCATGGGATAGTGGGTTCGTTGGTCTGCATAACAGCGACAACCACAAGGATCCCTCTATGGGAGGCATAATATTCGTCCCTGGAACTGTTACTGTCCATAACCTGGCTTTCTTATCCATCTCAATTGGCAAAAAGTCCTTCAACAATTTCTTGGGATTGTTCAGGTTGCAATGACATTGTCCTTTCTTGGCGTCTCATTTGAATTTATTATATTGCATCACAAATACTGGTATTATTTTCCTTCAGTGTCTAGTTCCTGCTTAAGACAGTGCAGCTGATTGACTGTGTCATTAAGGGATACTATTTAGTTGGAGCTTTTTCATTTGATGTTGTATAAAACACTGGACACATACTTGAATTGGTTTCGTTGAGAGTAATCTTCAATCCTGAGTGATTTCCTGTTGGACTGACACAGGATATCAAAGTCAGCCTTAAGCTTACATATTCTACTGATTCAGAGAATGAGGGATGTGAGGGCCTGGCATAGTTTGTGCTACTGAGTGCTTCTACTTGATTTGAGATTCTAGTACTGCTAATACTCGGTAGATCTGAGGATTAAGGTGTTCAAGCCTTTGCTACTCTAAGGTTTCTTCACTCTCTGCTGAATTGGATAAGGTGACCGCTAACAAATATGAATGGTCAATGATACGCCAACCCAGGTAGTGATGCAATCCATGATGCATTGTACAGTGGTGTCAATTTTCATCACCAAATTGGTCATCTACTTCATAAAGCACTAATATTACCTTTCAGCGTGTTTACATCCCTAAACTATTCTAAAGTTATTCTTTTTGGTTTAAAGTTCCCCATAAACACTGGGAGCTCATGATCCATCTGAGGTACTTATTGGTCTATGCAGCTGTGTATGTCAGAAATGAGTTCTTTAACTTGAATGCTTGCTCCTCAGACTGCATTGGAATTTAATTAAATTTCTCCAACAGAAGGCAGTAGTCATTCAGTTGGGCATGTGAAATTTTTTGATGTCAGCGTTTTAAATTATGGCGGTCTAATACTCATAGCTTTGATAAATTGAGGGTTGGACTTATGTGAAAAGTATTCCAGCATGTTTTATTTGGTGTTGAGGCGTCTCACGAAGCAAGGAGTGCTGGCTTCTAGATAGGACATATATAGCTCATAACGTTGAGCTTAATCTCTTTGGTTGACGAAAATACTCATAAATTTTACTAAAAAGTCTCCATCATAAAGCAGGTACGCTCTAAGGAGCCACTCCATGATGTGATAGAGTTGCTTGGGATGACATTCAACTCCCTTGTTACGAGGACACTAATGTCAGGCAGGTGGCAAGTTCTATATCCATCTGAGTATCATTAGGTTTGTGCTGAGTGCTAACTGTGAAGAGGGTAGTTTTCTCATTTAAGGTCTTTATAGGGTCACCGTTTTACTTCTCTCCAAAGCCCATGAGGTTCTGATAGAGGTAATTATGGGTGGCTAGATCTGGTCATGGATTTATGCTATTGCTACTTTTTGGTTGAGTCAGAGGCTCTCTGTAGTGAGCACAACTATTGCATTTCTGGAAGATATTTTAATTTTATTGCGGGGAAGGCCAACCAGGGGATGGACACTTCCAATAAGACATGAAGAAAACGAAACATAGTAACTGGGGGGCACCCCAGAGAAACTAATACTGTCTCCTGTTGCCAGCGGGAACGCCACTACTGGGAGGAGGGGGAACGTTAAAAGGGGCCAAAACCACTATTGAGCACGTGTGGAGGAAGGGGTCAGAGTTGATGAACCAAATTGGAAACCAGAGGAGACCAACTGATGGAGATGTGGTGGGAGGTAGCCAAACATCCGCACATGAAAGTGGTCCTCTAAGTGCGACCAGAACTGGCGGACAGCTTCTGGGAGGGTGGAGGTGGAGCCTGCGATGGCATCAAAGACAAAATTGTGGATAGTCCACATGGCAGATTGCGACCACCAAAGTATGGAGGGAGGGTCGAAGAGTGGAGACCATAGATAAAGCAAACATTTCTTAGACAAACTGAAGGGACATTCCTGATCTTGGCCTAGCAGACGTTGAACTTCGCGCCATATTACTTTAGAGGTGGGGCACTTCTCCAGGCGGTGAAACAGCGTTACATACTGGCTACACACGACACAGGATGAGTGTAAAGTGTTAGAGTGCTTGGCAGTACGGTACACCCACCTCAAGCAGCACCACACATGGGAACGGATATGAGGCTGCAGAAGAGGGTGATGGGCGTATTTCCAAATTGTTTTCTAGGTATCAAGGGAATAAGGGATGTCCATCATGTCTAGGTAGTTCACCCTGGATAAGATATGGGGCCTCGTGGGTATCAAACTGTCCAGAATAGGTAGTCCCTGTACCTCCTATGTGAACCGAGGAGAGGGGCGCCAACTCTGGGCAGTGTGCCCACAAATATGAATTCTACACTCAGCGCTCCGCATGGAGAGGAGAATTCATTTGAAGTGGGGTGTAGTACCATGGGGACCTGCAGCTGAAGAATGGGTAGCCAGATATTTCATCAAAGAGTGAGTGTGTGACGGATTTGTAAGGCCCAGAGCGCAGGAGAAGTTGGAGCTGGCCGCGCGGGACCAGTGTTGGGCCATAAGTGTAATGATGGTAACAGCAGCGATCCATGTGCCCAGGTCTTTGCAGCATGGGCCTCAAAGTCGAGCAGGCCCATGCCTCCACTATGGCGAGGGGCAAACATGACCTCTAGTCACACTGGCAGTGGGCGGCCTGACCAAAGCCACCCTTACAGAAGGGCATGCAGTGACTTGAAGAAACCTGGGGAGAAGGCGATGGCATGGGCCTCAAACCAAACTTTGGAGAGGAGCATAGAGTTGGCTAGTACAACCCTGCCGGTAAGGGAAGTAGGGTGGGCTCTGTGTCATGGTTGGATGACATTATAGTAGGAACTGATGCCAGAGATAAGGCTGGGCGACAGGAGGCCCAGAAGGTGAAACTTCAGGCTCTTCCTGACCTGAAACACACCTTAGATCAACTCTGGGTGCAAGCCAAGCATGCCCAGGTTGATACTAATGGGGTGCAAAATGCCCAGCCTCTGATCTCAGCCCAGGCACTGAAACGAACGATTTACGCAATAAATGATGATGGTTTGATTCAGTTTATTGGAGAGCAAGGGTTCAAGTCCCATTTAGTTATGAAATTTTGAGCTCAGGTAAAATATGGCTTCAATCAATTACTTGAGTGAAGGCACTTTTGGTGTTTTTTACTAAAACGGATGGAAGCAAATGTTTATTGGAGCATCAAGGCTAGGGCACACTTCCGCAGAACCTGAATTTCCCCAGTCCACTTTAAATATGTCTTTGCGACCAACATTCCTTGTTGGTCAACTTTTCGTAAATAAAACTACCGGTTTTTTACATTTACTTATGGTTCCTTGGGCTAAACTGGTGGCGGACCTCTTTGGGGAGGTCTCCAACTATGTGGGCCACTACCTTCTATCGCAATTTACCAAAATCCC
>JAKSZP010013656.1:0-64263 GCA_022478985.1 Massospora cicadina | reverse complement strand
ATTCGCCTGGTCATATCCATTAGGGATTGATCTGGATGAATACTTAAGATCTCATCGGGCATAGTTGCTGATAAAATAGGGGCATCTGATAGTGATTAACTATTGGGTGTACCAATTGGGATCAGTTGGGTTTCATCACCAACTGATTAAGAATGAATAGCAAGTTGCGAGGCGAGTGATGCTGTGTCATGGAAACGGCAGAAGATTTTTAGACCAGCCTGCCAGTTGGGATGTGTGAACACCCAAAAAGCAAGCCAGAATGCCAGAGGCATTGCCAACCATACGACTTGATATGGAGCCGGGAAATGTGATATCATGAAGTGGTGGTGTAACAACAGGGTAAGGAGTGTCCCAACGGCAAACCACACTGAACCCATTCCCAACTCAATGGTTCTAACTGCAGGATGTGGGATTACTGGGACAGTCTCAACAAGATTCTTGGTTTGGGAGGCCAACTCATTGGGGGCGATAGGGAGATGGGTTCTCTCTAACCATTGTTGTACATAGGGCCATAAAATCCACATGTATTGTTGTCAGAAATTCATAAGATTGGGGTTGTAAGACCAAAAGTGTCAGACTCGCTGGGCCCAATCAACAATAGAGGGAGCCATGGTGACCAAAAGAATTGGTAAAGCCCACCTGGAGTGCAGGGCGACGGGCCACCAGGGAAATGCCATCTGGTATGCGGTTAGAAGGTAAAATAAAGAAAATTTGATTTTTTTGGCAAAAATTTATTGGGAAAGGAAAGTAAGAAAATTGACCAACAATTTTCTCAGTGCCATGCAACTGATTAAATAGTGGTCAACTGGGTAGTGATAGGATGGGGTCAGGACCCAACAAATTCAGCCTGACTGGCGCATTGTTTGGGAATGGGGGGTTTATTTTTTGGAAACTGACATCGCAAAATTTGGCAGTGGGCTGAGTCTCTGTCAGTTTGACCTCAAATGTCCAAACCAGGGCTTGACTATGTTTCCAATGATTAGCACGATGAAGTTTAGCCCAATGGGCGACAGGAATCCCCCAAGGCCATCCCATATAGGGATGGGTCCATTTGGTTGGGAATGAGTTCAGGACAGCCAACCCGCCCATGCTCAGTCATTTAACTGTTTGTTTGGTCAACAGCAGCACATCGAGCGCAACGCCCAAATTACTATTTGAGGGCTTTGAACCCTCATCAATAGCGCCTGATATTTGTTCAACTGGTCTGGAAATTGAATTGGAACCATTGGGCGATCCAGCCAATATCTCATTCTTCATGCTTTTACAGACATTCAAATTTTGAGCATCAGCCAGATTGCTGGCCAAATTGAATCTGACCAATTTCAATTAGGTAATCTCAGCACAGATTTCACTAATTCCCTGCAACAGTTCTGCCGAGGTAAGTGTGGGTATTGGAGGTGGGATCTGAAGCGGATGAGCTGTTACCCATCACTCATCTACTATGTGAGCGAGGTCGCCCTGAGTGATGAGAGGTACTGCCATCCTATTTGGTGTCTTTTTATTTGGGAACGGGAAGATGGCCCAATCAAGAGCCAAAGGACGTTCCCTAAGAGTTACATGCTGCCTGCAACTAGCAAATTGATCTGTTGGTGAGTGGCCTGCCATAATGGGTAATAAGTCCCATTACCTAAGCAGGTCGCTAGCCAACTATGGTTGGTTTGCTTGGATTGAGAGAAAAATGTTAGGGACACGTTTTCTGACTCTTTCCATTTGAGGTCTCGAGGATTTCCAATGAAAGAATCCTAGCCAGGATGGGGAAGACCATTGCTGCTGAGATGAGGATGGGTAATTAAACAGTAACGGCTGTCATTTCATTGAAGAGGTGTCAACTGAGGGTTAGACAGCCAAATCCCCCACTACATAATTCCCTAGGATTTACTATAACAAAAAGCCAAAACTCAGCATTTTAGAATAAATACAGATCAGCTCAACTTTACATTTTGGTTTCACCCATCCTGGGGTTGATACAGGTGATAAGGATTTAATCAGTCAGGAGGACCAAGATCCTTGTATGGCAGGAATCCAGAAGATAGATTATAACATTATCTAAAAAACCCATCGTTTATATAAATAGTAATATTATCAATTTGGTGTATAGTTAGACTATCAGCTTCTATTGTGTCATTCTATCTCAAGGATATTATTGCAGAGGGCAATAATTGGAAGACTCTCAGAGAGAAGAGTAAAGATCCGAGTGGGGATCTAGAGACAAAGGAACCACAATCAGGGATAGCTGCTGAATGTGTGTTGGGCTGAGAGAGACTGTCACCGGGGTATTTTAACAAAGATTGGGTGGACAAGAGTATAAGGAATGAATTTACGAGTATGACTTCAAGAGTATTTAATTGGAAATACTGGATGAGCGTTGGGCTGAGAAATAGTTTAATATCAACTATGGATATTAGTCTCCATAATATTATTGATTAATAATACATTCTATACAACGCGACAAAGTGCACCAGGAAATTGAACCTGTGCAGTAAAAAGGCTACTGGGTTGATGACTAATAATCAACCTAGAGTAAATTTTTACAGGTGCTCATGCACTCTGACTGGCAGGCCAGTATAAATCTCATTTGCCACTTTCATGACACAATTGACCACCCATTGGTATCTGCCATTTCTGCCTTCCTCCTTGAGGTGGGCGCCACAGTGGTTTTATCTACCAAATGAAATTTGAAGTCAGTGATTTGCCGCCTGTTGTTTGTTTGGTCAGTAGTTACACTTGTGATTAGCTCCCAGGTGGCGTTGGGAAAGTTTCTCACTACCTAGTTTTGTCATGTTCACATGGCTATATTGAAGGGGTCAATTGACAGGACAAAGCTGAGCGACAAGAGTCCAAGAAGGTTAAGCTTCAGGACCTTCCTGACTTAAGGCATGCATTGGACCAACGCTGGGTGAAAGCCTGGTATGCCCAGTTAATTCGGAGGAAGTACAAGCTACCCAGCCATGTGTAACACAATAGCGTTAAAACAGATGTGTTACCTTTTACTTAACAATGGCTTGATTCAGTTACTCAGTGAACGGGGTTTGAAACCAATTCAATTTATAAAATTTCTAACTTGGGTCAGCCTCAACTTCAATTGATCACTCAAGTTTGGTCGATTTTAAAGTATGTTACTCTGTTAGATGGAAGTGTGTGCTTATTGGTGCACCAGGCTTAGTACCACTTTCACCAATTGATAATTCCCCCAAAGTAACTTAAATATGTTTGTTCAAGACCAAACTTTTTCGTTGGTCATCTTCCACTTTAATAAATCCTTCATTCGTTTTATGTTTTCTTATGTTAACTTGGGTGAACCTGTGCGCGGACCTCTTTGAGGAGGTCTCCTGCAACTTTAGTTATGTTATTTGTACAAATTTTACCCTCACATCTGGTGCACAGCTGGTTTGCTTTGGTCCCATCCAGAATGAAGCACCCTTGCACTCCTTCCCAGAACACCGCTTGGATATTGACTCCTCTTTGGGGTCCACCCAAGTCTTGCTGTTTGTAAAATTATATTACTTTACTTCATGCTGAACACCCTCGCCTTATGTTACCTTAGCTCAAGCACCCTCTGCGGGGCTATCCTTGCTTTACTACTGACGACTAGTTCCCTTGCGTTAGGCCTGTGCACCATGCACCACTACGCTGGGAACTAGAGAATTATAAACAATATTCTGATAAGTTTATCCCGGAAACCCCCATTTCAGTATTAGAATTCCCTCAGGCAGTAGATTCATCTTTTCCATCTATCGAGATTGCTAACCAGGTGCTCAATTCCCTCACCAAGCTGCAGGTGCAGTTCTCAATCACTTTACAGGCTCCGCTTCTATGATGGACACCTAACAGAGCGTGGCCCTCTTGGACGCTGTCCAAGGTGATGCCTCCAGTGGTTGCAGAGTCTTTTGTGTGCAGCCATTCAGGCTGGGGACTCAACCCTTTGTCTCACTGGTATCATCAGCATTGAAGGTGCCAGTGCCACATTCCGCTTGCTTACTCCAACTGTTTTCTATAAGCGTTTAAGTGTCCAACTTGGCCTCCTTTTTGACATTGTTCTGTGAGCAAGCCCCCACCCTTGGCTTACCACTGGACATTATTCAAGCAATATTCTAAGCTGCGTTGGATTTGTCATCTGCCAACCATGCCATTTGGCCCACCCCAGTGGAGATGATGGACCAGATGTGTACGGCAATAACCTCCATCAGAGCGACGCTCCACTGGATCCCCTGTGCAGTAAATAGATCATTCATAATAGGATTTGCTGATGAAGAGATGGTTTCCAATACCAATGTTAGTGCAGTATCCACTTTGGTTCCAAGGGTGTAATGACACCCGCATCTGACCAAGTAACTAACAATCCATCTGTTTCCCAATTGACGGGCATGCAGCCCAAGGAGACTGTGAGCCAACCCTTTGGTCTGGATGACTTCCCTCTTGTCAAGCCTGTTATACCACCCAATCTGATTGTTATTTCCACACTGTCTTTGAAATCGTGCACTGTTGTCAATAAACAGAATTATGCTTATTTTCTATTGATAATTTAATTTTAAATAGGGTTCATTGGGTATCCTTTGAAGCCTTAGTAGACACTAGTGCGACAGATAATTTAATGAGTTTAAAGCTGGCCCAGAAGCTTGAATTGGACTAGGACCTAGGTCCGGCAGTGATAGTCACATCATCAGCTATACAGCCATCCTTTAGGGTGTAGCGCCCTGTGTCTTTCTTGGTAAATCATTCTGCTTTTGTGATCGGTTTTCAGTGATTCCTGACTTGGTGTTCCCACTCATATTGGGTGTGGGATGGTGGCAGCGCCAGCAAGTGAAAATCCAATTTGGATTTAACACACTGTTTTTCACCAATACCCAGATAAAGGCCAGTTTCCTCTTCTCAAACTTTTTATAAATTCCAGAACCGTGGCTCCATCTTGATGCTTGTTTCCCATGTGGGCTTTCGCCAGATTTCCCTCCAGCGTTGATAGCCTATTAATATATTTTCAATTTGGACAAAGTGAACTGCCTTCTGCCGCATACCAAATTTGACTTGTCTTTTTGTATGACGGTGGCTGTTGTTAACATTAATTGCCTGCTGTACCCTTACACAGCGAAGGAGAATAAGGCTTTAGATGCATGGTTGGATGATATGTTCAATAGGGTTGGGTATTTAAGGAGATGTCCCCTATTGCCTCACCAATTGTTTTCACAAAAAAGCTGATGGTATGCTGCGCCCCTACGTGAACTACAGGCACTTGATTAATATCAAGGTGCATGACCCCTACCCCATCCCTCTAGAGAAAACCATCAGTCAGGCAATCATGAAATTCCAGGTGTTTTCTAAGTTCGACCTTATAAATACCTATAGCCAAATTCAAGTGGCTGAAGGCCAGGAATCGCTGACCGCTATTCAGACAAAGAGAAGATTATTCTAGTTTTGGGTGATGCCGTTTGGGCTGAATAATGCCCCAAAACGTTTCAGCAGATGATTGATAGTGTTAGGTGACCTCAGATTCACCTGAGCAGTGGCATACATTGATGATAACATATTTCAATCTTTCACCTGCTAGCAGCATGATAAGGATCTGGAGGCGGTGCTGGCCACTCTGAACAAGGTGGATCTTTTTGTTAAGCCATTTAAGTACAAATTCTATTGGAATAAGTTACTTTACTGGGTATTTAGTTCTAAAAGATGGATACAACGTACCTCCCAGTAAACTCAAAGCCATATGCGAGTGGCCCACCCCACAACCCAGAAGCAGTTGAGGAGCTTTCTGGGTACCATAGTATTCCTTAAAAAATTCTCCCCCACACTCTAACGGCTGGCCACGCTGCTGCACCCTCTTACTAGTAAAAATGTTCCATTCCGCTGGACTTTCAAATGTCAATAGGCATTTGAATCAACTAGAGGTGTTCTTATGGTCCCCATTCTTATATATGCAGACCCCACTAAACCATATAATGTAGCATGTGATGCATCTTCCGCCACAGTGGGCTGTTCTTCTCCAAGTGCATGGCAGTTTGGAACACCCAGTTGCCTATTTCTCCCATAAGTTTAGTTCTACTTAGCAGTCTTGGGCCATCTACAAAAAAGAGTAGGTTGCCATGAATTGGGCCCTAACTCACTGGCAGTACCTTTAGCAGGGTGCTCAACATGAGGTAACCATACAAATGTATCATGAAGCTCTCCTGTACTTTCGCAAGCTACAGAAATTAGTGTACTTATAAGCTTAAATTTCAGAACTTATACAGCTTCAACTTCAAGTATGAGTTTGTAAAGAGAGCGTTGAATGTGCTCCCCAACTTTCTGAATCACAACCCAGAACTATGTCTGGAGAAGGCGGACGAAAGAGACCTTATCACAGTTTACCACCAGCCCAAATTCTAGCTATTGCTCTTCCCACAATTTTGGTGGCAGATTTTGGGTTCAAATGCACCCCTGGTTTTGAGGGTCCTAGTGGCACAAACAGCTTGTGTGGAAGGGTTGAACTGTTAGATCAGTTAGTACTCCTGGCGCACAAACACCAGCTCTTTTCTTTAATTTAGAGGCTTATTCAATTTAGGTCATGCTTGTGGGTGCTGCCCCACCCTCACGACTAAGTCATCCAGGTGCACCATGACCCCCCTGCAGTGGGGCACCCAGGTAATAAGAGTTTCTCGACCTGATCAAATGGACCTACAACTGGCCAGGCCTGTCAAAGGATATTTAGTATGAATAACAAATTGTGTGACAATCACGTGGGCCAAGTAAGATAGATCAGTCAAGAATGGTCTTCTCCGTCCCCTGCAGCAGGCGGAGGGACCATAAAATTCAATATCTGTAGATTTCATTGTCAAGCTGCCAAGCTCCAATGGGTTTACAGCTATTTTAGTAGTCATAGATTGCTCTACCAAATATGCCCTCTTCATACCCTGTTCCTCAGCCATCACCTCTGAGGAGACAGCCAGACTGTTTGTGAAACATGTGTTCTCCATGTTTGGGTTGCTGCAGGGAATCATCAGTGACTTTGGCACTCAATTTACAGCATAATTCTGGAACAGACTTCTATCAATTTTAAGATTATGCTGTGACGCTTGACCGGGTACCATCCTTAGTCAGATGGTTAAACTGAGTAAGTGAATCAAATTTTAGAGTAATAACTCTGGTGTTATTCAGCAGCTGCTCAGAATACTTGGACGGATGATCTCTAGCTCACTCAGTTTGCATATAACAATGGCACTCACACGCCTACAGGCTTCTCCCCCTATGAGGCCACTTTATGTTATAACCATTCGTTTTCAGTAGGACTATGTCCTCATTCAGAGGTGCTGGCCGCAGCTGACCATGCATAGAAAATCTGCGCCACCCTGTCCTTGGTCCATGAACACTTAACCATGGCTATTGTTGACTATAAGCGGTTTACCAACTGGAAGCGCCTTCTGGCGCATAATGTTAAGGTGGGGTCACATGTTATGTTGGGCATGTGCCACCTGCGAATGCAGGTGCCCTCTTACAAATTAGCAGCAAACATTCTAGGCCTCATTAGTAGAAGAGGGTCTGGGTAATGATGAATTCAACTTGTTCTTTAGCTTATTGGAAGCAACACCCAAAATTCTATGTATCACAGTTGTCCCCGTTCAAGGGACCGATTCTTCTGGAACCTGGACCAATCATTATTGAGGGGTCAGAAGAGGCCAAATACAATGCTATCTTGGCTTCCTGTCATTCACGGTGATTGTCTCAATATCTAGTCGCTTAAAAAATTTAACCTGACTACAAGGATAGTTGGGTTGGTGCTTGGGACTTCACAAACTGTTCTGAGTTAATCAAAGCATACCATGCTGCTCACCCCGAGGCTCCCGCGCTCCTCAAAGGTTGCAACGCTAATGATGATCAAGCTACCAAAAGTTCATAATAACGTCGCCCTTACCCAGTTCCCCAGTGGGGGTGCTTCCCCTCTTGGAAAAGGAAAGGTAAAATGTAAGTCCAGGGGAGCACCCCTGCACTTTGACTGGGAGAGTTCTTATTTCCAACCAAGAATGGTCAAAAGAGCTTTTCCATCCCCCTCGTCACACAGGGCGATCTCTCTCATGTGGTAGATGAGCAGTGGGTTACAGCCTACCCTAAAGCCCTTCTATCCATTCACATTCTGACAACTAATAAATTGATGCAGCGTATCAAGGTGTTTCGCACCAAAGTCACAGTGGAAAGGTATTGACATGTGAAGATTAAGTGATTCTATCTGACACCGGGTTTGAGTTCCACTGGATTAATGAAGGAAATTGAACCCTCCCCTTTTGTGGAAAGGCGAGTTCTTTTGAATGTCAGAGAATTAAAAATGACCATGGAAACTGGGGGCGGTTAGTTGGGTGTCCTGAATCTGTTTCCAACCGATTGGGGCCATCCCTATGTGGAATGGCCATGGGAGGTCTCTGCTACACATTGAGTGAGATGACACCACTCAGGCAAGTTCAATCGCAATAGTGAATGTGATTTAGGTGCCAGAGGCTAAATCAACATCAACTTGGTCTTCTGCCAACATAGCCACAACAGTTTGAATTATTCCTATTTGAGTTACATTATTTAAGGTCAGAAAATTGAGGCCCCCACACCCATGCATGCCATATTATTCCCTAGTAACTGATTATTTAAGCAATCATCCCTGACAGGTATGATTGTTAACTAATTTCTTTACCTTATTTTGCAATAAAAAACGTTTTCACAAAATAATTTTTATTTCTGACTATCCTTGGTATCTGCTGTGAAAAGCAGCCCCAAAATGATTTTTTGGGTTGTAAAATGACTGGCTCTTGTGGCTAGCATAACACTATATGACCTACTGTCATGAACTGGTCATACTATAATTGGGACATCCTTAGACACTATTTGCTGGCTAAGCTATTTGGCATCAAATCTGTCGCTTTTGTTGTAGGCATTACCTCCCCACTAGGTGAGATTTCACAATATTGCCACTTGCCCTCGCTCCCACAACCCTGTGGGGATACCCAGTCCCATTGTTGTAGCACAAGAGTTTCCTTCATATAAATCCGCCTGCTCTTTAGTAGCAACAACTTGGGTATGCTGCTTTGCTTCCTACTATCATCTTGTGTTGCCATTTGTGGTTCGCCCACCTTCCATCCCCACTTTCAAGTTGTTAAAGCAGCAATTCCTTTACCATTCTGGCTTTCCTTTTGGGTGCTCATGCACTATGACTGGCAGGCCAGTCTAAATCTCATTTGCCGCTTTCATGGCAATTTCACCCAGACAGACAGACACAATAGCAAATATAGAAAAATATTTTAAAAAACTATTAAGAATATATACCCAAACAAAACTGGGGTAACATTTTGTTTTTTAAAATGCACAATATTCACACTTTTTTCAGTAATTATTGTATTGCCATCACAGGGGGTAGAAGGTGAGTTGGTAAGGCATATGGCTACCAACCTGAAGGCTGTGGGTTTGATTCCCGCCCTTTGCACATTAATCAGGGTGCCATCCAAAGGAAGCTATTGGCGTTTAGTAGGTCTAATAACACAAAAACCTTACCCATGACGTAACCAGAAAAATTTGAGTCACAATCCAGATGTGGAAAAACTTTCTATGATGGAGTTGACCATGCTCAGGTTTCATGTCAATGTTTACTATCTTCCTTTCTTCTAATAATGACCATCCCATGGTCAGCTTGTCTCAAATAAGTAAAAAATTGTATTGTCATCAGAGATACATAAGTGTGCCAAATTACAAAGCTCTAGCTAGTCGGGAAGGTAGTTAACTTAAAACTTTTGCATCAACTGAATATCAAAATGCTCAGCTGTAACTATATTCTGACTACCATCAGAAACATAAGAATTTTCACTCGAAACATTGTCCTTTTTTGACTATATAAATAAAATTTTTTCAATGAATATTGCATTATTATCAGAGATACATAAGTGTGCCAAATTAAAAATCTTTAGCTAGTCTAGAAGGTAGTTAAGTATCAATCACAAGATTTCATCACAGATAGAAAGACAGACAGACACCACAGCGAGTGGAGAAAAACATTTTAAAAGATTTTAGAAACTAAAACAGTTTATACTAGTCAGCTTACATACTGTCGCACAGGTTATAATTTATTGAATTCTTTACCCATTTTAAATGACATGTTGTTCAGAGGTCAAATTTTATTTGGGCTCTTTGGAGACTTGGTGATTCTAATAAATCAAAAACTAGTTTTTTATTGTAGGCTAGTTAACCCCAAAGAAATGCTTGGGTTTATAGTTTCCATGGAATTCTAATCAATTGTTATTTATCATGATCTATGACTTTAAGCTGAGGATCAATAGAAGTTTTTTTAAAGTCAGGATTTTACCCTTTTAGGTTAAGCCATATTCTGAAAACCTTGACATTTCCCTTAATGACAAATCTTGAGGTATGAAGCTAAAAGCCGATTAGGTTTCAATATTAATCCACCAAAGTGTCTAGATTCTCATAGGATAATGTCCTAACCAAATTAAGGATGACTTCATTATTATCTCATCCTACAAAGTGCTTTGTAGCAATCTTGTTATAATATTCCCTTTATTTAGTATTATTCCTTCCATAGCAACTAGATCTGATATCTCTCTTATTAGATATTCATATATCAACCTTTATTTATATCTAGTATTGATAACCCTTTTAAAAGGGTCCCAAATATTCAAATAAACATATCTGATTTTTTGTGACCCATAATCTTACTTATATTTTTTTATGATTTATGAAATTTGAGAGTCACAGATGGGCCTTTTTGAACCCTGAAGTGGCTAGACCATGTCCAAGGGCCTCAATGTTATGCTCAAAGTCTAGAACGTCTTCTGAGGATCCCAAATCCGTACACTTATTCTAAGCATTTTTCATATTTGAATTTACCCAAATTGAGGCCAACCTATCAGTTTGGGTATAGTACATTTATATAATACATAAGGGATTAAATTGTTCTGAATCCCATCCTAATATCTGATCCCCTTTACACTATCCAGCTTTGAGAGTCACCTAATCTTGGAATTGCAAACCCATTTTTCCAAGAGTGTTGCTCACTATATGGGCATCTCCAAGCTGGAATCAAGTGAAAATGTCTATCACGGCCTTCAGGATAATTTTCATTAAGTCTTTTCCTGAGTTGCAGTGAGATAGTGGTGGTGTTGTGAAGCCAGTAACCACAACATACAGCCTTTAAGCCATGGATCTGCTGAGACCGCCTTTGGCTATTAAGATGCCCTCTGGCTGGGGTGAGCCTGCCCAAAGCTAACGTCTAGCCTATTTAAATGGAAGAATCGCTGAGCTCTACGTATTTGTACTCCCAGCAAGGACCTGAAAATTTAGAATCTATTTGAGGTACACTGACCAGGGGATGTATATTACCAATACTCATTGAGAAAAAGAACTGAATGAACGGAGAAACAAAACAAAGAAAAACCTTTAACCTGGAAAGAGCGGAATACTGCTAAACCACCATGGCAGAGGGGGAGGGGGGACAGTAAGCTCTGCTACAGGCTTGTTGCTCATGACATAATCACAATGGTTGTAGTAGCGGATAAAAGTGGAGAGCCAGGGCGTTGGGGCATCAGCGTGGTGGGGGTGGATGTGGGTAAAATATTGGTTACCTTCCTCAATATCAGCTTGGAATACAGCTTCAACTAATTCCGTAGCATGATGTTCAGCTTGAAGGCGGGCATCTGGGAATTTGGCCAAACTGGTTATATTTTGCTGGGTGATCTTAGCAGATGGGTTGAATTCTGCTAGTTTTGCAACAAGCAAGACAGCGTCTAGGGCATCATCTTTCAATTTGATGATATTATCCTGTGCTGCTTCAGGGAAATCAGGGGGGTTGATTATGGTCAGCCCTTCATAGAATTAAGCAACTGATTGGGACACTGCTTTACAGAGATTGTGGCAATGAGATGAGGCCACCGCTGCTAAGGCTAGCTGGTGGTCCATAAAGGACCTGAATTGACTACTCAATTGATAATGAATTGACTTATTTTTATATGTAGGAATTTCCCCAACTGAGATAAGGTAGTGATTTCTGGATCATTATATCCATTCTTAAGTCCCCAAACCTAGCTAGGGTCACTAATTATGATTAAGACCAAAATGGTATGGGTGAGCCTGCCCCAGATCTAGTGGACTAAAATGGTATGGGTGGACCTGCACTGGTGCCAACATTTACCCAGATAATGAGACTTAAGATGTCCTGTGCTATAACACAGGATGCTTTATTATTTACATATTTATTTTTTTGAGAATATTATGAGATTTGCTAACACTGTACATCTCTTTATGGGTCTCACATTGTGAAACACCAGAGAGGATGTCTTAAGAAAATCAACTACTGATGGCTGTTTACCTCTTGTGGCCTTTTTAAGACTCATTCTTGACCTTAATGAGTGAGTAAGTTTCAGGTGTTGTATTTTCAGCACTCATGGGTTTTGCTATTCAAATGGATCAAGGACCCCAGCGCCAAGGAGTTTTACTGCACTCTCCCATTTTGGTGGTCTTTTGGCGTTGTTATGCGCAGGATTCCCAAAAAGTTGTCCTACTCATTGATCAAGGGCAGCATTAATTCAGAAGGACCTGTTTACTCTGAAAGAAGAGTAAATCCAATCCAATCCAATCAACCGTGTTGACTGGCTTCTTAGCTCTTTATGACTATAATTAGAAACATTGATCTCTTTAGGAATTGTGCCTCTCTAACTTTGGACAAGTTGATATTGTTTTTTGATCTTTTATCTTACTTATATTATATGTTAACTTTATAGCAGTATTATTACTTTCATGCGAGATCAGCCCATCATTTTAATTTTCCTAATGCTTGATTGTCCATTTTTGAAATATGTTGCTCCAACATTTAATCATAATTTGTGAAGATGACTATCTCAAACTCTGTAGTTATAATCATAATCCACTGAACATTTGAAATGTTTTAAGGCCTCATGTTTGGACTGACTTAATTGGATGTCTTAATTCTAGCAACACTAATTTGGCCGCTGTTTCATTATTTCTCCCACTAAACTATATTATATTCCCTTTTATTGGATGGACAATCAACTTAAGCTGCTATCTTGCCATCTATATGTTAAGAAACTCTAATTTTAACCTTTTTGGATTTTTTTAATTAAAACAAACGAATTATTGCTGTGGTGCTATCTTCTCCTGTTGAACCAACAGTTTCTCATAAATGAAAACTATTTAGTATGGAAAAACTCCGCTGGTTTCAGATTCCTCCTCAAATATATAAATATGGTATGAAGACTTTCGCTTTTGGCTACCAACCACTATTAACTATTGAGAGCTGGGTCAAAGAAGCCCCTGGAGCTTTGCTTGGGTCATCCTCAATGTCAAAATTAGAGTATGGGAACTTTCCACTGTCAACATTTTAGTGCAGCGAAGAACTGGGGCCCCAATGACGTTGCCTATGGAGCTTACTAATAATGGCACCAATGAAAATGCCTCATGTAGTTAGTTGGACATCAATGACGTTGCCTATGATGTCCACAATTCAACTTTTATAATTATTTTTGTTTGTTTTCGTTGTTCACTGAGCACCAAAGACATTGCCTCTGGTGTTCCCCATCCCCTTGAACTGGGTAAAAAGGTTCTCTTCTAGGACAAGTCTTGAGGGGGGCTCTGTCAGGATTTTACCCTTTAAGGTTAATCCTTATCTTGAAAACCTTGACATTTTTCCTTAATGCCAAGTCTTGGGGTGTGAGGCTAAAAGCCTATTAGGTCTCAGTATTAAATCACTAAAATTGTCTAAATCCTCATAGGATGATGTCTTATCCAAATTTTGGATGACTTAATTACTATCTGATCCTACAAGGTGCCTTGTAGATACCTTGTTGTAATATTTCCTTATTCAGTATTATTCCTTCCATACCAATTGGATCTGATATCTCTCTTTTTTAGATAACAGGATATCAACCTTTGTTTATATTTAGTTTTGATAACCCTATAAAAGGGTTTCATTTATTCAATGATCATATATGATTTTTCTCAACCTATAATCTTATTTAATTTATTTAAGATATGATATTTGAGAGTCACTATTGGGCCTTTTTGAAACCTGAAGTGGCTAGACTATATTCAAAGGGCCTCGACGTTATGCTCTGAGTCTAAACCATCTGCCAAGGATCCTAGATTAGGACGCCTATTATAAGCATATTTTTCTAATTAATTTACCCAAATTAAGGCCAACCTTTCAGTTTAGGATAATATATTTTATATAATATATAAATGAATCAGATTGTCCCAAATCCTGTCTTAATATATGACCCCCTCCTACACTATTCAGCTTTGAGAGTCACCTGATCTTGAAAAAGCAAACATGTTTAACAAAGATTATGTCTAGCTGCATAAACTTTGTGTGACATATTGCAATGATGATAGTAAATAGGCTGGTTTAAATAGAAGTTGTGTCCATTTAATAGGTTAATGGGTTTGCTAAGCGGCTGATAATTTGCTTGATTTGATGAAGTGGATGGTTAAAGTTAAGTGGATTTAAATTAAATTTGGTTCAAGCCCATGAGTTCTGATTTGTTGTTTTATAGATTTGCCAACCTCAGCACAAGACTATTAATGGTTTTACGCGTTTCCAGTTGGTCCCACACAATTTATTTGGCTGGGTCTTAGATTTACTTGATTTCAGTATCAGTGATATGAGGATAGACGCCCAGGTTTGTCGCAATTCCCATACTCTGATAGGATAAAAACCCTAATTTGATGGCATAGTTCTTAAAGTTAAAATAAATTGGGGCTGCAAGATCTGATAAACCCATAACGTTAGGACACTGTCAGCCAAATTTCTAAAATTTATTCCAAATTGAAAATTTGATTTGCCCATACCCTTGAACCATTGGTGGCTTAATTATGTGAATCATTTAAGTTTAAATCTTCAAGCTATGATGAGCCCCATTAATGACTTGTTAAATAAAACAATGAGGAAAGATTATGATCTCCATTTGGTAAATTATATACAATTGGTTTATTCTGCTAATCCATGTTTTAGAGTTAAATTATAAAATGTAATGATGAAATCACAGTATGACAGTAAATTAGAGATAAAGTCAGCTTAAAACAAGTATACCTATAAGGCATACCCATGCCCTTAAGTTATCTATCTATAGCTAAAGGTTAGTAATCATTTCAACTTGATAAAACTAAATATGGTGAAACCCTTCCATTGGTTATCATCTGTAATTGAGGATTTAAGTTTGGTGAAATATCTGAATCCAATAAAGCTTTTAAATTGATTTGATAAACTATCGAGTATATAAATATCAAGTATCTTTATTACCTATTATCTGGTAGATTGGAAGATACTTATAATAGATATCTAAATACATGGAAAAGAGAGGAGTGGTAGCATAGCGGGTGGTTCCTGCTCCACTTTGGTTTGGGTTTTGATTGAAGCAGGTTTGAAACCAGCACAGGCTAAATAAACTTAGTGTGGTATATTTGTCCCAAGGTTGACCCGCCTCATTTAATTTAAATACATGGAAAAGACTGAAAATGGTTTAATTGGTGGTTCTACATCTAATTTATAAAATTTAGTTTTAAAGCTTTGGTAGATAGAGTTTCTTTATCAGAATGCTATGATTCTACAAAGTTACATTGAAATCAGTTCAGTAGATTCTGTTAATACCTTGAACAAATATAGAATTCCTTAGGTTCTGTTATATAGAAAGATAATTTGTAATTTATTATTTAGATATATATTTAGTAGCTATTTTATTTGTTATTTAGATAACCCATTAATTGACACCTTGATATAAATTTGAGGAAGGTAGGAGTTGATTATATTTTAAATTTAAAATTTGGATAAACTTAAATTGACTCATCTAAGTTTTTAGCCACTTTTTTGAAATGTGGGATTAAACCGGTGATAGTATACTTTTCTATAGTCACAATTCCCACATTTGGTTAGAAGTGCTACCATTTGAGAAGTTAAATAAAGAAGTTGGTAAAGACGAAAGACTTCAAAAAATGCATTAAAAATTATGAATAACTGATAAAATATGCAATAGATAGTATGAAATAATTGGTAGTAGTATGAAAAAATAAAGACCTTTTTGAAGTTGGCTCTGTATTTCATAACTAACTTATAAATTTTGCTCACAAAATAAGTTAGAGTTTTTATTGGATTGGGTCTAATTATAAGCTGTAAGCAACTAAGAACACACAGTGCAGAGTGTATATTTTTAAATGACTATATATATACTTTTTAGTGAAGTTTTAGAAAAGTGATTAAAAATTATCAACATGATATGAAAAACCATTATTCAATTGCTCAAATTATGCCAATTCCTTTGATGAGATCAATATAATTTTGTATAACCCTTTACAGGCCTCAAGTAGAATATTTTATGGCTAAGTTGCAAGCGGTCATCAGTAATTAATTAGTATTTATCTTATCAACTCTATGGAACATATTCAAATTTGGCTGTTACTATACACCGCAGCACAGACGTTTCAAAAAGACTCTGAACACATACTATCACATAATCACCCACAAACTGATTCATGCGCACACCACCAGAGAAAAGAGAATCTGTGGAATGAATAAGCATACAAGACACCACATCTAAAGCAATCACAAGAAACAAACAATACTGAATAAAAAAGAGATACCAATAACCAGTACACTAAGATAATTTATTGTACAGAGGTCTACTCTTTACAACATTTAACCTGTAACATAGAAAGAGTTAGAAATAAAATTACTACATATTGATAGTTCATGAATGCACACATACAAAAAAAAGACAGTAAATATATAACAGTGAGCACCAATTGTAATTTGCAGAACACATAAGATAAACTTTACCACAATAAAGCATTACATATCCACACTCTGTTATGTCTCAGATGCAACTTAACAAAAGGGTTGTTATAAATTGCAGCTCTATGTAATTCTGCCTTAAATAATACATATAAAGTAAAAGAATAACATTAGTATAGAATATTGACCATTAAAATCAGTTTTCATTGAAGAAATTACTTCTGTTGTCACTTAATTGCCATCTCAACTCAGAGAAAATTTTTTGGGTGCTAATAGTCCAAATTCTAATAATATTGAGCTGCCTCTTTGTTGGCGGAATGATCTAACCTGGAGTAATCGTTTTTCTCCTCGCCTTTAGCTGAATAGCCAGATTGAGTTGCCCTTATTACTTGTAACCCTCAGCGGAATAGCCCATCTGAGGGGAGGGTCACCCAAGAACTAGATCCAGTTCAGTGCTTTTTTCTATGAAAAAAGCACATCTTTTTATAGTCTTGAGGGGGGTCGTGAATGGTGGTGAAATTTTCACACCAATCAAAAGTCAGATCCTGGGGATATAGCTGTGATGAACCTATTTTAAGAAGGATGTTTGGATAAACTATAATATATCTCTACCACATGGTTTTATCATACCTGCGGTAGAACAATAATCTTGTGTTAAGACAAATCGAGGTATAAAGATTTTCTTAAGCTAATATAGGTCAATTTGCCCTATCATCAAAGCAGCGGTGCCCTCACCTATAATGAATCTAATACCCTATCCCATTATTAGCCTTTGAATACCCTAAATATTGGAATAAGTCCTTCTAATAAACTATTGTTTATCACACCCAAGCACCTGATTGAGAATGATATTATAAATTCTTTTTTAGTTTATATTGTAAGTGAGGCCATATATTTGACATCTAAAAAAGACCAGTACATTGTTGAAATCCTGCTAAATTGTTACCTGCAAGCAACCAGCTAACAGGATTCCAACAAAGTGGTGTTCACTACAGGGGCAACATGTACACCTCAAGTTTAACTATAACAAAAATGGAGGACGCTCCCGCTGCTAGAATCACTGGATGCGTGAAAAAAGGAGATGATGCAGAAGATGACCATATGGGTAACCCCCAACCATCTCTTTTAAAGAACAGTTTGTAAATACTATTATACCAGAGTATTGGTGGCTTACCTGGCTGGCGACTGAAGTAGTGAGGGACCTAACGCATAGGATATTGACCCTATAGATATTGCTTCTTATGAAAAGGGTTCTTCTGTGGAGGCCCATCTGATGTACCTCTATGAGACTCAAACCATTTCCAAACACCTACAGTCAGCTTACCAACTTGACTACCTACATCTGCAAGTTTTCCCATCCTTCCAGATTCCACATGATTCACCTGTTAGGCGCACATCATGAGGTGCTATACCGCCACTTGGGAAACCATGATGCCTTAATACTAGCCTATGACAGCCTGTACAATTTAGTCTCTGTTTATATTGGGAAAGCAAAATCTGTTGTGGAAGCAAAATGTAAATTCATTATCCAATTACATGAGTGGCTTACTACTGTGGACACTTGAGTAGTAAAGTATGTGAAAGAGGCTATGAAGATTTTCCTTGATGAGTTGGACGTATCTGATGCCATAAACTCGCTCTTTACTTGAGGATTTTGCTAAGGAACTTGAAAAGCACAAATAGAAAATCCGCCACAAACTCTTTACTCATGCAACCACCACCCAACCTAGGGATGAACAACGCTTAACTGCTGTGGAGAAACAACTGGCTAAGCGGTGTACCACGTTAAGGTGCTTGAACTACATCCTTTGCAAGAATTATCTAGGTTTACTCATGCTTTAGAGCCAAGGTTGCACAATTAGAGAAAGAGTTGCAGAAAGGCCTCACTGGAGAATACCAAGTACTTAGCTCAACAGGTAGTGACTCTGAAAAGGAATTTCATGGGTCAAGGCCTCCCTGGAAGGATCTGAATAGTTGAAGGATGTGTATTCACGGTTGACACAGGTTAGCGTAGCTATGAACAGGTAAAGATTGATTTAAGTGCCAAAGGCTCTCACCCCCCTGAAGATGAGGGGTACAAGCAAATGAAGGAGTAGCCCAAAAAGCGTGTTGTGCGGTGGAATTTGACAATTAAAACTTAAGTTCTCTTATGTCTAGACTCCTTTTAAAAGCTAAGGAGATGGAGAACCAGTAGATGAACTTGAAACTCATAATTTGGCAACAGAATCTAGATTGGCTCTATGTGAATCCGCCTCTCAAAAAACCCTCTGAAGCCATGAAAAACAGAATTAACGCTATCCAAGAGCAACTTGATTGGTTTTCTCACTCTTTTGATCAGTTGGACATTCGCTCAGAGACAACATACATGATGCTCCTGCAGTCCATGCCCTCACTGGTAGCGACTTTTCCCCACTTAAACTAACTTTCAAGGACAATATCATCCCTGACAAGGGTAGCATCGCTTTGTTCCTTTACGTTTATGAATCAGCCATGGAAGGGCGACTGACTACCAGAATGTCAAGCATATCTTCTCCTGTTTAAGTCGCATGGCCCAGAAGTGAGGGTGCCTCATTTGAATACTCTCAGTACTTGGGCGGAGTTTAAGGAGGCGCTCATTGATGAGTTCATCTCAAAACAGAGCTTAAGCATTAAAAAGCAAGCCTTCATGTGCATCAACATAAGAAAACTAGAGTAGTTGCTGCTTTTTCTGAACAGTTCTACGTTGAAGCAAAAATACTGTTAGCCTCTAAGATGTTGACATTGGACGACGCTGTTGCAGCCATCCTTACTGGGTTTTCATCTCACCCTCCTTTGGCGATGAACATCACCTCAGTGAAATGCTATTTCCAAACGATTCATGATATAAAAGAGGCTCTTATAGATGTCGCTGATTTCTACAAGCTCGAGGATTCTCACAGAGTTGTGTCTAGACCTCACCTTCTGGCCATTGAGGATCAAAAGTCCAAACCCCAAGCCTTGGCCATTGAAAACTAGAAGGATAACCTTTGGGTTATGGCCCTTAAGGATCAAAAGCCAAAAAATTAAGAGATCTGAACATCCCAAGTATGCCTACTGTAACAAGGTTGGGCACTATGAGATTGCATGCTGAAAGAAGAGAGCCGACATTGAGGAGCAGGGAAAAGAGATGTCAGCATAGGGAAAGGCACTCCTATTGCTGACGAACCTAACGTACCTGACTCCCCCACCTCTATTGCACTATTTCCATATGTTGTGAATTCCCCTAGTGACGAATCTGAATGGAGTTATGAAGATGTTGGATACTATGTTTTAGGAGCACCCGCTGAAGTTAAGGTTCATGATTGGATGCTGTTGGAGTAGATGATGCCACCAAGCCCAAGGAAGCTTACCTCATCCAAGTTCTAGGGTGTCCTGAGGTTATTGACACTGCCAGTGATGCTGACCAGTTCTTGCTAGCTTGACTTGACCTCTTCAGCAAGTACATAACTTGAAATCCATCCTGGAGAGATACTCTGAGACAGTCGCAAACTGACCTCCACTTTCCAGCTTAATGAGGTCATATCTCTCCTGACTTTGGTTGAACCTTAACCAAGGTAGAAGTCATTATTCAAAAAGTCTGGGTCATGGCTATCCCAGACACAGGATCCCCAGTGAATGTTACCTCCTCTAAGCTTATCAAAAGATTAAGCTGGCGCCTGACTTAGAGTGCACTCAAGAGTTTTACACCACGGGTCTCAGAAACACTCGCACCATTGGGGCTTACTATTCCCTCCCCATTCAAATTAGGGAGCTTATCTTATTGGCCCCGGCAGTGGCCATACAATAACACTTATGATATGCTCATAGGTACTCAGTCCATGATCTAATATGATGGAATCATCTTTATCAAGTAAGGTTCCTCTCTTTTCTCAATTATTAAGTCCCTTTAGTCTTAACCATCAAAGATAATGGTAAGAACGAATAAACTTTGCTAGTTTAGTACCCTTTTTCTGCTTTGCTTTTGCATCATACCACCTCTGGGTAAAGTACACTAAATTCCCAATTCAGTGGATGCTTTGGAGGGTATTCCTTTTTATGCTTCAGAAGAAGTAGTGATTAAGCCCGGTGAAAAGAGTGGTTGACACAAAGATTACGTTACAAATTATTACAACTTCCTATTGCACATAATAAGCCTTGAGAGAGTTAGTCCTTTGAAATTTCAGGTATTGCCTGTTTTAATAGACCCAGGCTACCAGCAACCTATCAATATTCTGTTGGGGAACCTTACTAACAAGGACGTTATTTGTAAGAAAACACCAAGTGATTGAGAAAGGTCTGTTTTCCCCATTAAGGACATTGAATGGATTCACTTTAATGGTTTACGTTGGATATGGGCTTACTCACGGACAATCTGTTATGTACTTTACCAAACGTTCATATCTCAGATGAGCTGACCCCAGACGGGCTTGAAAAATTCTATACCTTATTGGAAGGGTATAGTGACATATTCTCCAAGTTAGTACCAACTATGGGCGCATGAAGGATTAGAGCCACTCCATTGACGTGGGTGATGCCTGTCCTCATCTGGTCCAAACCTTATCATAGGTCAAAAGTTGAAGAGCAGCAAATGAGGACTGAGCTTAGGCTGTTACTAGACATAAGGTTACTATTTCCTTCTCAAAGCCCTTAGTCTTCACCTCTCTTGCTTATCAAAAAGAAAAACGGGTGTCATTGGGTAGCCATGGACTACCACAGACTAAAAACCTCACAAAAAGGTAGCTATCCTATCCCCTGCATTGATGACGCCCTGGCACAACGCTCCAGATATAACTTCTTTTCCACCATGGATTTGGATAAAGGCTACTGGCAAATGAACCTTTCTCCACAAGATCAGGAGAAATGCGCTCTTATTTCAGTGAAGGTCTATTCCAACCCACCCAACTAACTCAAGTGTTGTGCAATGCACCTGCAACTTTCCAGAAAGCTATGGACCACATTTTACAGGATTCTAAGCTAGTTTGTGTCATCATCTATCTAATTAGCATCACGGTGTTTTCTAAGACCTTCAATGATTATCTTACTCACCTGAAGGAAAATTTTCAACGCCTACATGAGTACAACATTAAGTTAAAACCCATCAAGTACAAATTTTAACAGAAACATTAGATTTTCTTAGACATGCTATCTTTCAGGAAGGAATCCAACTGAAAATAAGATAAGATTGAAGCAATATCAAAAATGCCTCCACCTAAAAACCTATAAGATATTCAGGTGTTTCTGGAAATGATAAAATATTACCATCAATTTATCCCCAAGTTCGCCCACTCAGTGAGCCACTTGTCCTCCTATTGACTAAGAACACTCCTTTCCATTGGGGTGCTGTTCAAAAGCCGCTTTTTGAAACTCTGAAGCAATTGCTACAAGAACATCCTATCCTACGGCAATCACACTATGGTAAACCTTTCATATTGTTCACCCACACCTCATATTATGCTTTTGGGGCCATCTTTGCTCAATTGGATGAAAACGATGTAGATCATCCCATATCATACTTTATAAAGATACTGTCAAAAACTGAACGCAAGTATAGCGTCACTGAAAAGGAGTGCCTTGCCATTTTGCTAGCTTTGAAACACTACTGCCCCTTCATGTATCAAACTACCTTCAATGTGTTTACTAACCATGCTTCCATGAAATGGTTACAAAACATGAAAAATTTTACTAGACGTCTAGCACGTTGGGCTCTAAAGATCCAGCATTATGACATAAAGATTTAACACCGCATGGGAAGCTGCCATAAGAATCTTGATAGTTACCTCTGTTGCCAGTCCTTTATTTGAATAACAGTGAAGCCAGAAAGATTATACAACCTATTAATGACCCCTATTGACTGGGAGGATGAGGATGAGCCTGTCCAGAAAATGCTAACCTAGAACTCCTACAACACCAAGGTAGAGAGTGATGAGTTGTATAAACATGTGGGACAAGTGGGTGCACTATTTCCGATCCTTCAAAATTTTTACCTGCTGTCCTTGAGACTCACTATACCCTAGGTCATGGCAGAGTGAAGAAAACCTATGAGTAGATTAGGGATTGGCATCATTGGGAGGTAATTATGGAAACTATTACTGAAGTTCTGGACGCCTGCTTAACTTGTAAAAAGCAACCCAGTTTCAAGACTAAATACCAATTTCAACCTAATACCCCTCAACAACCATTCTACACCATAAGCCTAGATGTGGTAGGTCCCCTCCCCCAGACTATCAGTGTTAGTAGATATATCCTGGTAGGAATTAATTACTTTACTGAGTGGATTGAAGCCGTGGCTCTCCCAGCCTAAAATGGCAAAAGTTACTGTAACTTTCCTCAATCAAAACATTTTAACCTGCCATGGCTGCCCTCAGGTGCTACTCTGCGACAATGGGAAGATCTTCACCTCCCAAATGGTCAAGATCCTTGCTACCTCCATGGAAGTTCAACAACTCTTTTTGGCACCTTATAATCCTTCTACCAATTGAGCTGTGGAGAGAGCAAGTGGAACTTTGGTCTCTATCCTATGCAAATGGCCACTTCAGACTCATTGCACTGGGATAAATTACTTCCTAGTGCCTTTATGGCCTACCAGATTAGCTATCACTAGATTCTGAATATGTCCCTTTTACATGTCTTCTATGGTCAAAAACCTGGTGTACCCACCCTTTTAGCTAAGGATGTCTTTTCTTCCATGGTTGACAATCCTGTCAAAGCCATGAGAAGATTGGTTCTGCGCACCATTAAGCTCTAATCTGAGGCTATGACTAACTTAGCTAAAACTATTACTAAAGAAGGCCAAGCTGCTAATGAGCTCCGAACCCTATACCTTACTTCCAAATGTCATAAATGGTCTTGTATTACCATAATGAAATCACCCCTAGAAGCAGCAAGATTGGGTCAATTTAAAGGGACCCTTCGTCATCACCTACAAGAGAGACAGTGAGTATTCCATTAAATCTCTAGCTACAGGAATCATTATAATTTTATTACAAGGATGATTTTTATAGCTCTATTCTCCCCCAACATGCTCAAAGGGGGCGATGTCAGACAATTTCCATATTGACTCAGATAGAAGAATGTTTGGGTGCTATAGCCCAAATTTTAAAAAAATTGAGCTGCCTCTCTCTTGGAGGAATGATCTAACCCAGAGTAATCATTTTACTCCCCACCTTCAGCTGAATAGGCCTGATTGAGTTTCCCTTGTCACTTGAAACCCTTGCAGGAATAGCCCACCTGAGTTGGATAGTTACCCAAGGACTAGATTCAGTTCAATGCTGTTATCTATGGAAAACCTAACCCTTTTATAGGCTTGAAGGGGGTCACAAGGGTGAAGAAATTTTACATGCCAATCAAAATCCAGAGTTTGAGGAGATCAGCTGTGATGAATCTATTTCTAAGAATAATGATTGGGTGAAATATAATAAGTTTTTACTGCATGGTTTATCATACTTGTGGTGGACCAATTCATCTTGTGTTAAGACAAAATAAAGGTGAAAAGATTTTCTTGAGCTCTGATAGGTCAGTTTATTCTCTCATCAAAGCCGCGGTGCCCCACCTATAATGAGTCTAATACCTTAATTCATTACAGCCTTTGAACACCCAAATACTGAGAGATGGCCTTCTAATGAACTATTGTTTATCACAACCAAGCACCTGATTTGGAATAATATATTATAAAATATTACTTGTTTGGTAAAGTTTAAGTAAGGCCAAATATTTTGGCACCTAAAAAAACTGATATGTTGTTAAAAATTCTGTTAAATAAGCATCTGCGAGCAACTAGCTAACAGGATTCCAACATCTGTGCCTCATGCAGTCTCCTAAATAAAAATTTATGAACAAAAGAACCTATATATATGGTCAGCGCTGTATATTTTAAGTTGCCTATAGTTTAAACTTGGGCCTAATCCAATATCAGCTCTAATTTGTATTTGTGAACAGTTTTTTCTAAAAGTAAGTTTAAATTATGCACTTAATTTAGGATTTTTTGATGTATTATAATTTTATCAAATATTTTGACCTTTTTTATTGCATTACTATTGAACATTTCATACTTTTTAATGCATTTTGGACTCAGTTTCTAAAAAAATAGCGCATTTTTTATTGATTATTTCATTTTTAGCGCATTTGTATCAATTTAGTTTATACTTTTGTGCATCTTTCAAAGTTAGCTCTCTTTCCCAGTTTTTACTAAATGAGGTTTTCTGAGCCAACACAAAGCCTATTGAATCAAGATTGAATGAAAAGCAAATTTCAAAAATTATACTCAATGTTGCAGCAGCTTATTTATATGTGCTCAATGAAAGGCAAGTGATAATGAGCTATATCTAGGAATCACTTGCAGATGCCCATCATGCAATGTTTAGGAACCAAGTAATTTGCTGATTTTATTTTTGATTAAACTTTATATACCTCATCCACAACTTGTCCAATTCTACATAAATTATTTTATAAAAGTTATTTTGGGAAATGTGAGGTAATGAGCCATGTGGATGGCGCATGATTTTATATATAAGTTACCCAATAAATTTCATTAGGTGAATAAATGGGGAGAGATTGGGCTAATTGTAAACTTAGTTGTAAATTTCAGCAGTGAATCTGCTTATTAATATCAAAGTAAACATATTCAGATTCATCACCTAATTAAAATAAAAAATAAGTCTTCTATATAATAATATCAGAAAAAGGCTAGAATAATATCTAAATAAGATTTGAGCATAAATTAGTACACTAGATTTAACCTGAGGCTTCACCACATATCTTTTACTTCTATGTGGCATCACAATGGTTAGGAAAACTAGTATTTTATAAGTGCCGACTTTAATTTGGTGTTTTCTTCACTACTTTGTTTTTATTTTAAATACTAGCAGGTAGCATGGCTTTGCCCACTTACTATTTTCAGATAATAGTAATTGTTTTTTTAGTTTTTATATTTAGTTTTTTGTTAATGAGTTTAGAAAATGTTGGACAAATACAAGTCTGATTTATAGAAAAGAGTGATTCATAGGTAAATGCTGAAAAATTGGCCAAAAGACCCTGGCCAATTCTTTGTGGGGCCCCAAAAATTGGGGCAACACAATTTTGAGTACTTCACGGACAATTGATACAAGATTTGCAGTTGGATTACTCCAACCACAAAGAGGACCCTGTGGGTCATTGGATGGTACTTTTAGCCACAACCAGGTCCATTCAAGCACCTATGCGGGGACCACCCCTTTTTATAGGTGTGGCAGAGGTCCCCCAAGGTGTAATAAATTTTAGCTAACGAGGATTAGTTGAAATATACTAAATTGTTAATCATGGGTACATATTGCCTAAAACTATTTCCCCATCCATCATTCAGCCAAACTGAAGCAAGTTTTCCAAGCTTTGATAGGCTAAATTCGTATATTTCCTTATTTGAACTGTAACAAGCTATTCTAAATTATCATTAAATTCCCTTTGACTCTTGATACAGTTTAAATACTGTTCATTTGGATATCAAATGGTTAAGTTTCTTATCCCTGTGGGAACTAATAAACTTATTAAAACTCAACTTTATAGTTTTTAATTTTATTAATTTTCATTATCTTTGGTGGATACTATCCCCCATTTGTTGGAGTTTAGGTCTCAATAGCACCAGTAAACCTAAAAATCCTAAAATCCAACAAGTGGTGCTCCCTACAGAGGAACCTGTATACCACCAAAACATTGTTTTAGAGAAATGGAAAATACCTCAGAACCAAGGCTAGCTGCTTTAGAGCAACAACTAGCCAGTGCTTTGTCTCATTTCAAAAGGCTTGAGCAGCACTCTCCACAAGGCCCTTATGGGCCATCCCCAATTATCTTTAAACCTCCGTTCAGAGACAAGTTCACACCTGGTGAGGGAAGTATCACCTCCTTCCTTTATGTTTATGAATCTGTGATGGAAGGAGCGACTGACCATCAAAAAACCAGGTATATCCTTCCCTGCTTGAGTTGGATGGCTCAGGAGATCATGGTTCCTCAAATGGCCAAACTTACCACCTGTGCGGAGTTCAAACAAGCGCTGATTGAAGAGCTTGGTCCAAAACAGAGTTTACAACAGCAAAAACAGGCCTTTATGTGCCTTAGCCTGCAATAGGGAGAATCAATCCCCTCATTTATTAAGAAATTTTATACCAAAGCTCAACCTCTGTTGCTGGCCAAACTGCTTCCTCTAGATGATGATATTGCTGCTAACATGACTAGATTGGCGTCTTATCCCCCTTTAACGATGCATATCTTCGCAGTCAAGCACACCTTCCAAACTGTACGGGATACTAAAGAGGCACTGCTAGCAGTGGCTGACTTTCATGAACCTGAACCTCTGCAAAAAGCTCTAAAGCGAAAATCAACTCTGACCCCTCCAGCCTCTTCTATGGCTGTATCCCTTTGGCACCCAGCTTATGCAGTGCTGCAGCGACAAGATACTCCTCCACCATGTGAGGATAGCCAGAAAATACTGTCAGTTATGGGGAAGCGCTCCCCTTCAGCTTCAGTTCCAACAGCTCAGCTGGTGAAGTCAGTTATCCCTTTTCCTGCTTTTCCTCTATCTGAACGGTCTACTAAGGTGGATAAAATATAATGTCCTTCCAAGCCGCTGTCTCAATCCCCCTCAGCCTCACCTCAGGCTGCCCCTAGTTCAAAAACTGCAGTCATGATGCAGCCCACGCCAGTCACTTCTAAAGCAAAAGTTAAAGTCAAACACTTCCAACGCTTCCCTCAAATGTTGGCACAGCTACAATGCTCCCTTCAAAAAGCCAAAAGGTAGATGAGTGCAAAAAAGCCCTCCCTTGTGGGGAGATTAAGCCTGTTTCTCCGCCCCCTCTTAGCAACTAGTTGAGGTGCATTGACAATCCCTCTGATGACGAGTTTGAAGGGGGTAGTGAAGATGCAGGATAATATGTTTTGGGAGCTCCAATGGAAGTGCAGTTTAGAAGGTTGAGGCTTGAACGAATTGATATAGCCATGATACCACGATGAACCTATCTCCAACAGTTGTTGAGGTTTTCAGAAGTGATTGATACCGCTAGTGATGCTGATCAGCTTATTGGGTCAGTGATCCGATCACCAAGCAGGTTCATACCCTACAATATATTAAAGATAATTACCCTGCAACAACTCAACGCCCTGCCTCCACTCTCCATTTGAAGGAGGTTCTCGTCCTCCCCCTGCTTTTGGTAGCACAATTACTAAGGCAGAGGTTGTAATCAACAAGGTGCGCATTCTAGCCATCCTTGATACAGGTGCTCCAGTGAGCGTAGCCACTTCAAAGCTCATAAAGAAAATTAAGTTGGCGCCTAACCTGAACTATTCAAAAGAGTTTATAACTGCAGGGCTCAATAACACGTGAGCTATAGGAGCTACTCTCTCTACCAATATGTATTGGGAAACTCCTACTTGCTGCCCCTGCGGTGGCATTAAAAAATAATGCATATGACCTTCTCATTGGTACTCAATTCATGATTGTGTATGACGGAATCATAAATATGAAGCAAGAATTTTTCTCCCTTTTAAATTACAAAGTTCCCCTAGTCTTTGCCAACAATGAGCCTAAGAAGAAGGAATATACATGCGTAGTTGAGTACCCTTCATCCGCCCTCACACTACTTATACCACATTGGACCAAAACACAAAAAAGCTGCTTGACTCTGTGGATGCTTCAGAGGGCATTCCATTATAAGCGTCAGAGGAGGTAGTAGTTAAAGCGGGTGAACAAAAGGTGATAGACACCAAGATTACCATGCAAATCCCCCATAACTGCCTCCTGCACTTAACAAGCATTGATGGAATAAGCTCTTTAGAACCTTGGGTGTTGCCAGGTATCCTAGACCATGCTTATCAGCTACCAATCAATCTCCTGTTGGGGAATCTCACCAACAAGGACATGTTCGTCAAGAAGCATCAGGAGATTGAGAGGCCTTCTGGTCCCTATTGAGGATATTAAACAAGTTCACTGTATTGGGTATATGGAGATATGGGCCTACTAGATGATCAATCGTTATGTAATTTTCCCACTGCTTAAATCTCTGATGCTATAACCCCTGCAGAGCTTAATAAATTCCATTTTTACTGGAGTCATATAGTGACATTTTCTTAAATCTGATACCGATTATGGGCACATGAAGGGTTGGACTCACACTATTGATGTTGGGGATGCTCGTCCCATTTGATCCAAGCCCTACAAAAAATCAAAAGTTGAGGATCAACAGATGCAGATGTAGCTCAAACAATTGCTTGACGCTGGGTTGCTGTTACCTTCACAAAGCCCTTGGTTGTCCCCTCTTCTACTTATAATAAAGAAAAATGGAGGTCAACAGATAGTTATGGACTGCCGTAAGCTGAATAACCTTAACAATAAGGACAGCTACCCAATCCCCCAAATTGATGACGCTCTGGCGCAGCTCTCTGGGTCCAAGTTCTTCTCCGCTATAGACTTGGCTAGTGGATACTGGCAGATGGACCTTTCTCCACAAGACTAGGAGAAGTACGCCCTTATTTGTAGTGAAGGTCTTTTCCAACTCACTCAATTACCCCAGGGGTTATGCAATGTGGCTGCCACTTTTCAGCGGGTGATGGATCATATTCTTCAGAATTTAAGCTCAGCTGTGTGATTATCTACCTTGATGAGATCACAGTATTTTCCAAGACCTTTAACGAGCACCTCACACATCTAAAAGAAGTGTTCCAACGCTTACAGGTCTCTAACATCAAGCTAAAGCCCAAAAATGTACTTTCTTCTAAAAGAAGTTGATTTTCTTTGGACAAGCTATTTCTCCAGATGGGATACAACCCCTTTATGATAAGGTAGAAGTGATATCTAAGATGCCTGAGCCCAAAACCCTTCGCAACATACAGGTATTCTTGGGTATAATGGGGTATTACCATCAATTCATCCTTAAGTTTGCCCAGCTTAGTGAGCCCCTCGTAAGTCTCTTGGCCAAGAACACTCCGTTCTATTGGAGTGCTGAACAAAAAGCTACGTTTGATACCCTGAAAGCGCTATTATAAAAAAGGCCTATCCTCCATCACCCTAACTATGGCAAGCCTTTCATGTTGTTCGCAGACGCCTCTGATTATGCCGTTGGAGCTATCTTGGCTCAGTTGAATAAAAATGGGGTTGATCATCATGCGTCTCATTTCAGTAAGATGCTCTCCAAAGCTGAGCGCAACTACTGTGTCACTGAGAAGGAGTACCTTGCCATCTTACTTGCTGTCAAATACTATCACCCTTTTTTATATGGGATGTCTTTTGAAGTGATTACTGACCATGCATCCTTAAAGTGGTTACAAAATATGAAGGACCCCACTGGGCGATTGTCTTTCTGGGCTCTTAAGCTCCATCACTATGATATGACCATTGAGCATCGAGCTGGGACAAGCCATATGAACGTTGATGGGTTGATGCGGCTGCCTATCCTACACCTTGCCAATAGTGAAGCATAGAGGTTGCATGACCTCCTCATGACTCCTGATGCTTGGGCGGATGAATATAAACCTGTACAAAAGATGCTAGCTTGGCACTTCCACAACACCAAGGTGAAAAGTGGAAAGTTGTATAAGTTGATAGGAGTAAACTGGTTGCCCTATCTCCGGCCGTCTGAGTAAGTACCTGTGATCATGGAGTCTCACACTATCATGGGGCATGGCGGAGTATGCAAAACATATGAGTGGATTAGAGAGGTATTATTGGGAAGGCATTATGAAGACCATAGCGGAAGTCTTGGATTTCTGTCTGATCTGTAAAAAACAATCCAACTATAAAACCCAGTACCAGTATCACCTGACTACGCCTGACAACCCTTCCACATCATATGTTTGGACGTGGTAGGTCCTCTCCCTCAAACTACAGGTGGCAATCGCTATATCTTGGCCAGAATTGATCATTTCACCAAATAGGTTGAAGTTGTTGCTCTCCTCGCTCAGACTGCTAAAGCCACGGCCACCTTCTTACACCAGTACATCTTCACCCAGCATGGGTTCCCCAAGTCCTCCTATGTGACAATGGGAAAAATTTTACCTCCAGAGTTGTAAAGCTCCTCGCCACCTCCTTGGGAACACAACAACTCTTCTTGTCCCCCTATAACCCATCTACAAATGGTGCCGTAGAAAGAGTTAATGGAACCCTGGTCTCTATACTCCATAAAATGGCTTCATCCACCCTCTACATTGGGATCTTTACTTACTCAGTGCCCTCATGGCTTAACAGATTAGCTACCATCACATCCTCAAGATGTCCCCTTTCCGTGTGTTGTATGAATAAGAACCTGGGGTACTGGCCCTATTAGTCAAAGACATTTTTACTGACAGAACTGACCCAGAGCAAGCCATGAAAAAATTGGCCCAGCACATCATCCAACTGCAAGAAGAGGCCATGACTAACTTGGCCAAGATGGTCACTAAAGAAGGGCAAGCAGCTAATGAGCTTCAGGATCCTCTCCCTACCTTCCAAGTATCTGACTTGGTGTTGTATTACCACAACTGCATTACTCCTAGAAGTGAGAAGCTACGTTTAATATGGGAAGGTCCATTTGTAGTTACATACAAGTGAGGGATGAGTATTCTATTAAGTCCCTTGCTTCTGGCCTTACTATTAACTGAGTTTATGGGTGGTTCTTGTGATCTTATTCACCCCCTACCACTATTGAAGGGGGTAATGTCAGATAAATACAAGTCTTATGTATAGAAAAGAGTGGTTCATAGGTAAATGCTGAAAAAAATGGCCAAAAGACCCTGGCTGATTCTTTGTGGGACCCCATAAATTGGGGCAACACGATTTTGAGTACTTCACGGGCAATTAACACAAGATTTAGCAGCTGGATTACTCCAACCACAAAGTGGATCCTGGAGCGTCCATTGGATGGTACTCCCCCAGCCACAACCAGGTCCATTCAAGCACCTACGCGAGGACCACCCCCTTTTATAGGCGTGGCAGAGGTCCACCAAGGTGCAAATAATTTTGTGCTGATGGGGATTGGCTGAAATATATTAAATTGTTACCCCATGGGTACATATTTCCTAAAACTAATTTTTCATCTGTCATTTGGTTAAAGTGAAGTGAGTTTTCCGAGCTTCAATAGGCTAAATTCATATATTTCCTTATTTGGACTTTAACAAGCCGTTCTGAATTATCATTGAATTCCCTTTTACCCTTGATACAGTTTAAATACTATTTGGTCAGATATTAACCTAGTTTGTTTTCTTATCCCTGCAGGAACTAATAAAATTATAAAACCTCAACTTTCTAGTTTTTAAGTTTATTTATTTTTTTATCTTCAAAGATACTATCCCCATTTATTGGAGTTTAGGTCTCAATAGCACCAGAGAGCCTAAAAATCCTAAAATCCAACAGAAAGTATTAACCTATCTTTTTTGGAAAAAACTCCATACTTTATTAAAATAAAATAATAATTACACTCTTTGACTTAATTAAATAACCAAACTTCATAGAAAAACAATTTGAATCTATAGAATAAATTAAAACATTAACTAACCAGCCAAAACCAATTTTACCTGTCAAAGTAACTAACCCTTTGCGGTTGAGTGTCAGCAAATAGCCGCCCAATTCAGTGTATATTTTCTTTATTGCATGCTCCAATACCTCTCGTCCACAGAAACGCTTGCTAATTGAGTAGCTCAGGCTGAAAAGTGTTAAAATCCATTAATTAGTTGGTCTAAAACAATTAAGTTATTCCAAACTAATTACTAACTACTTACCAATACCAATTAACTATCAAATCAACCAATCATTAATTAATTATTAAAACCATTAAGTCATTAATTAACTAGATGACCACAAGTCACTTGGAAAAACCATTATAACTATTGAATCAACCAAATATCAAGCTGCTCATCTGAAGCAATATACTAATTACTATCAAGATCTTATATAATCATCAATTCTTATATATAAAACTTTTTTGACATGATATATCCTATAGCTGGGGGTATGTTCAAAATACAGGCAAATTGAGATTAGATCATGGTAAAAACTTTCTCTCAATTCATCTACTTTAGTTAAAATCATAGTTTGAAATTTAGTAAAAATAACTTTACTCATTGTCACCCTATTCATGTTACCTATGTCAATGCATTTGACGCCTGCTGCCCCACGTGAGGCAGTGATGTGCCACCTCCTAATGTTTTTTGGCCATTTCTGAAATGTTCTTAGGCTGGTTCAGCTAGCCCTCCAGATTATTCAGGATGTTATGTCCCGCCTAAGGACTTAGCCTTACATCTTGCCCAAACCCAGACGGTGCCACATTACCTCCTTGTGCTCCACTGGAGCAACATGTTATTTGGCATTCAGGTTGAATATGGTAAGTTGTTCACCTATTCAGATAAAGCTATTATTGAATTAGACCATACTGTTATGTAGCCTTCAGACTTCACTGACTTCTGCCTCTTCATGGGGTATTTTAATCTCAGCTTTTCAAGTGAAGCTGATGTTGCAGTAGCAGCTACCATCCCCCTGGTGTTCCAGGGAACCCCCCCTCCCAACTACTCATACCTGGTTGCCCACTGATACCACTCTTGTGGTTCAGTTAATGCCTCAATACTCATCTACCACCCTGAAATTTTACATAATGAGATTATTGCTGGATTATCAGAATATGGTTCAGATCTCATACTACAATTTTGGTTCCCAATGGAACCACCCACCTTGCAGGCCCCCATACCTTTGCAACTATTTGCCCAGTATCAACAGAAGTAGCCCTCTCAATCCCCCCTGCACCATTATCCCCTCTGCCCTGGACCGTCCTTTCTGGGCCTGAGTGGATAGAGGGTGTATCATCTGCCCTACATGTTTTGAACTGAACCATTTGAAGTGGTGCTGCCCCTCCATGTAACAAATCGGAAAAACCCCAGTTCCAATTGCCATATAAATTTTACATATTCATTTGGTGCACCAACAAGCAACCAAAGCGGCCTAACCAAGTAGGGAGAGGTTTGGGGCACTGACAAGCAGCCAAACATTCACCTCTCATTGGTTGGCTATGTAAAGGTTAAATAGTGGTTGGTCCAACCCAACCACGTGAAAGCCTCCTCAAAATGGAAACACCCAAAAAAGACCACAGGTATGTGAGATATGCAAACCCAAAACATCCTTTATTTTTATTTTGGATTATAAAAACAAAGGTGTCCGCCGACCAAAGCTTGTCTGGGGAGCAACTGACAATGCTCCCCAGGAAGGGACATGTTAGGGTGAGAATTCTGAAGTAAACTTTAGAATGGGCAGGCGCGCCTTATAAAGGCAGTGCTTTAGGGGCCTCACCCAAGTTATTGATTAGGCTCGCACAAGCCTAATATACAACTTGGGCAAGGCACAACCCAGTGCCCAAAACAATCAAATTAAAAATGTTTTATAAATGATTCAACTCAAATTTGGAAAATCTGAATCTGAGTCAAAATGTATGATTGAGATGAATCTTGATCATTATACTATCCCCCGCCAGAGGAGGGCCCCTCCCCAAAGAGGGGCCCCACAGTGGAAGGCCGCCACAACAAGGGCTTCCTGGGGCGAGTTGCCTCGATCCCCAGGAATGTTTGCCCAGATGCACTCTGGGCCCCTTGAAGGAAACACAAATAGATAGAGTGACTTGGGACTGGGCTGCCATAATCAGCCCACCCAGCGGGAATATGCACGCCCAGCTCATGACTGTGTTGCGCCCCCTCTCAGGCTTCCATTGGTGATGGTCTTCCCATCCCAACTGGGAAGGCACTTTTGCCACTGGAAATGCGAGAGGGGCACGCTGTCCAGCGCGGCTGAACGGCCCCTACCCAAGGCTGCACACCCAGCACTTGGCTGCGTTTCTCCCCCCTCTTGAGCTTCCATTGGCGATGGTCTTCCCATCCTGACTGGGAAGGCGCTTTCACCACCAAAAACATGAGAGGGGTGCACAGTGCAGTGCTGCTGGACATCCAACCCCTTTCTGGGTGGACCATCTTCAGGTGAGGGAGCCCTGCTGGGACAGGTCCCCTCAGTGCCACCAATCCCTGATGGGCAGGAGGCCCCATCAGGAAATTAACTGATGGTCACTTCAGGTCCAGGGTTGGCCATCAGTCACCAGCTCCCACCAGTGCTAGTTACTCGACAACTGGGACCAAGTGACCATTGAGGTCAGCTAAACTGGGGATTGGGGCGTTGCACGCACATTGACTTTGGAATTATGTAAAAAATTGGAAAAACCCCAGTTCCAATTGCCATATAAATTTTACATATTCATTTGGTGCACCAACAAGCAACCAAAGTGGACTAACTGAGTAGGGAGAGGTTTGGGACACCAACAAGCAGCCAAACATTCACCTCTCATTGGTTGGCTATGTAAAGGTTGAATAGTGGTTGGTCTAACCCAACCATGTGAAAGCCTCCTCAAAACAGAAACACCCAAAAAAGACCACAGGTATGTGAGGTATGCAAACCCCAAAACGTCCTTTATTTTTATTTTGGATCATAAAAACAAAGGTGTCCGCCAACCAGAGCTTGTCTGGGGAGCAACCAACAATGCTCCCCAGGAAGGGACATGCTAGGGTGAGAATTCTGAAGTAAACTTTGGAATGGGCAGGCGCACCTTATAAAGGCAGCGCTTCAGGGGCCTCACCCAAGTTATTGATTAGGCTTGCACAAGCCTAATATATGACTCAGGCAAGGCACAACCCAGCGCCCAAAATGATCAAACTAAAAAGTTTTATAAACAATTTGACTCAAATTCAGAAAATCTGAATCTGAGTCAAAATGTATGATTGAGATAAAATTTCGATTGTTACACTCCATCTCCCAAGCTGTGGCCCCCACACCCAACTCTTTACACAATGATCCCATAGCTGATTGAATTACTTTTTTTAATGGGGCACTATCCTTCCCCCCTTTCCCCAAGGTGGTAGCTGCAGCAACCACTGAATCAACCAACCAAAATTACCTCAACAAACCTATTCTCCTGAACCCACCAATCAGGAGTGAAAATGGACTACAGTAAGTTCTAAATCATCCTCCTAGCCACCCGCCACAATTATCCATATGCAAATAACCCAATCAAATTCAACAAAAACTTATGAGATTACTTGTTTGAGGTTGACAAATCAGGTGAGTTTATCCCTAAATCTGAATGGGCTGGATCTTCTCCATTCAAAATGTACCTCAGTACTGAATATGTGGCCCAATTTCTAAAGTGACATTATGTGCCTCGCCCTGATGCCACCCCATTTAAAAGTGACCACCAACTAGCTGAAGAGGCAGTTGCCTCCCCTGAATGTCACCCAACCCATAAAGCTGTTACAAAAGTAGTTGAGGTACTAGCTGCAGGCCTTCCACCTCTTATTTTTCTAGTACCATGCTCCTAAAAAAAACATTTTCACTACTATCAGGTGGCACATACAGAAGGTCAAAAAGTTGTGGCAGTCTCAAAGTTCAGACCAAAGACTCACATTACCCACAACAACCTTGCAACTATTGTGACCCTACCTGAAGTATGCCTTGAAGCTGAGAAAGCCCTTACAATCTACGTTTTCATCCTCCTCATCGCACACATTGAGTTACAAGCACCTCTCTGTTATCTTGACCCCTATTTCCATGATGCGCCCATGCCAGTGCTCTCAGCTTTGTGCCATTACATGTCCCCACCAGATGTGGATGAAGATCCTCCTTATCCCTCTTCACCCTCCACCATGGTTGTATAGCAGTTTTCACTTCCAACTTGTTTTGTGTTTTTATGCTTTGATTTCATATCAATTCAAGTGGATCCATCTATCTCGTTTTGCCTTTATTTTATTAATTTTACTTAAGTTTTAGCTCTTTTGAGCATTTGTAATATCTGTCCCCTGGTTGGCGTACCATGAATAAATAAAGAGATCATATCATTATGAGACTAAATTACTATAGATGGATATTTTATATTGCATACTTTGACCAATAAGAGCAACCAGATTTAAGATGAATCAATGTAGACTAACTGAAAACCTGTTCTACACCTGGGTGGTAATCATATTTTTAGGATGTTTTGGTTAGAAGTTTGGTGTTACTTAGTTGATTGATTAGAAAACAGTTTTGTTAAGCAGTTGGTGATTTGATACTTCTAATGGCTTAATTTTAAAAAGTTAAAATTCAGTTTGAGCTCATAAGTTATGAGTTGTTTTGTAAATTGACAAACTTGCCATTAGGGTTACTAGCAGGGTCATGCACATCCAGTTCCAGTTGCACCCACCCATATTGATTGGCTGGGTAGTATATTGTATTGATTTCTATATCAGCACTATAATAATAGTCACCCTGTTTTACCATGATTCCCATGCGCTGATTAGCTGGGAATATAAATCAATGGCATAATTTTAAAATTAATATCTAAAATTGATTTAAAGCTACAAATATCCCAATGCCAGAATTAAGTTTATCCAGCAGTGTCAGTCAGTCAGTCAGGGTTAGAGTTTTATTAAGTAGATAGCAATCAGTAAAATTTAGCACAGAATGACCAATAAAATCAACTAGATTTGATTGTATGAATTATTGTAGATGGCAATCAGTAGTTTTAGCACAGATTAGCCAATAAAATCAACCATTAATTAAAATCATATAGTATAAATAGTAACAGAAAGTTTGCCATATAATTGACCAATAATAGCAACTATACTAAAAAACTAAATAAATTAAAAACTTCCAACATCATACCTGAGACATTGGACCATCCAAATCAGCTAGACAATTATATACCATTTTTCTTTCAATTTCAACATTTTGCATTTCAATTTCAACTTTGAATTTACATTTTAATTTCAACATTTTACACTTCAATTTCAACATTTTGCATTTCAATTTCAATACTTTGCATTTCAATTTCATCATGATATAATTTAAAATTAATAGTAAGATTACAAATTTAAGAGTTAGTCTATAAGTTACCACACCATAAAAGCATTTAAGATTTGGATGCTGGAATGAATATAAGTACAAGATAAGCATAGATAAAAGAATTTATAAGTGAATTTGATTTAAATTTATTTTTTTAATCATAGAAATTTAATTAATTCGATTTTATTGATGAACATATGGAAGTTCAGCTGCACAATTAGTAATATTTCTATAAATCAATCTAAAATAACCAGCACTATCTGCCTCTGTTACATTGTTAATCTCTTCCATTATCAATTCTGATAAGATGCTGGTTGCACCTTCTCTTAATCTTGATCTAATGCCATTTTTAATTTTAGAAAAGGCATTTTCTATCAGATTCAACATATAGGAATATGGTGAAAGTAACTTAAAATTGTAATTAAACATAGAATATATTCTCTTAAAGTCAACTCTTCTATGTATTCTAGCGTTGTTTAAAAATCAAACATATTCCTTGCATGTTTTTCTTGTCATAGAGATAAGTACAAAGCTCATTTAAATATTCAGCAAATATTTCTCCATTGACTGTGCTATTGGCTATAGTTTTATAAAATTTTAGGCCATCAATTGTCATACTTGTGATTAAAGATACCAATCTTTCTCGCATTGTAAGCACTGTCAAAATGGCCCATGTTCCCCACCTAGATATTCCATGTATACATTTAAGATATAACTTAAAGGATAATTCATCAATAAAAATTGCTTTTAAATAGCTTCTATTAAATTAACTATTAAATCAAAGTGCATATTCCTTTCTTGATGAAATTATCTGCAGCTGGTTGAATCTTTCCAACTCATGATAGGTTAGTTTAAAAGTTATTTGTAACTCCTTCAAGCAATTATTTATACTTGATATGGAGATCCTAAAGTTCTCTTCTTCAGCTTCTAATCTCTCTTTAATCTCCTTTAAAGTAATTTGAGGGTTAAAAGTGATTAAATTTTCAATTCTATCTATTCTATCTTGTGTGAGAGTCATCTTCACACTTCCCCCCTTTGGCTTTTTATTGAGATTCCCATCTTTATTGTAGATATTGGCAATTATTCAAGCAGTATTATACTTAATTCCTGTAACATTTGCAGCTTCTTTTATGGCCTTGCCTTGTTCAAAAACTAAATGTATAAGACTTTGCCGCTTAGTATTTGGAATTGTATCATATCTTATTCTCTCTATATTTGTGTTATCTGTTTCTTCATCATTATAATTGTCTTATTCAACAAATTATTTTGTGGACTATTCATGATGGATATATGGATTATGCTTTTTTATATAAATAACAAAATTTTTTGTAATATTTTAGGCTATTTTCTATTTTATAAAAATAATATATGAATAATATAGTCTTTTAGAAAATGTTGAAGTTGAAATATAAAATATTGAAATTGAAATGCAAAATGTTAAAATTGAAATATAAAATATATAAATTAAAATATAAAATGTTGAAGTCAAAATACAAAATGTTGAAATTGAAATATAAAATGTTGAAATTGAAATGTAAAATATTGAAATTGAAATGCAAAATGTTGAAATTTAAATGCAAAATGTTGAAATTGAAATGCAAAATATTGAAATTGAAATGCAAAATTTTGAAATTGAAATGCAAAATGTTGAAATGTAAAATGTTGAAATTGAAATGCAAAATGTTGAAATGTAAAATGTTGAAATTGAAATGCAAAATGTTGAAATGTAAAATGTTGAAATTGAAATGCAAAATGTTGAAATGTAAAATGTTGAAATTGAAATGTAAAATATTGAAATTGAAATGTAAAATGTTGAAATTGAAATGCAAAATGTTGAAATTGAAATGCAAAATGTTGAAATGTAAAATGTTGAAATTGAAATGTAAAATGTTAAAATTGAAATGCAAAATGTTGAAATGTAAAATGTTGAAATTGAAATGTAAAATGTTGAAATTGAAATGCAAAATGTTGAAATGTAAAATGTTAAAATTGAAATGCAAAATGTTGAAATGTAAAATGTTGAAATTGAAATGCAAAATGTTGAAATGTAAAATGTTAAAATTGAAATGCAAAATGTTGAAATGTAAAATGTTGAAATTGAAATGCAAAATATTGAAATTGAAATGCAAAATTTTGAAATTGAAATGCAAAATGTTGATATGTAAAATGTTGAAATTGAAATGTAAAATATTGAAATTGAAATGTAAAATGTTGAAATTGAAATGCAAAATGTTGAAATTGAAATGCAAAATGTTGAAATTGAAATGCAAAATGTTGAAATTGAAATGCAAAATGTTGAAATGTAAAATGTTGAAATTGAAATGTAAAATGTTGAAATGCAAAAAATTTGAAATGTAAAATGTTGAAATTGAAATGTAAAATGTTGAAATTGAAATGCAAAATGTTGAAATGTAAAAAAAATGTTAAAAAAATGTTAAAATGCAAAATGTTGAAATGCAAAATGTTGAAATTGAAATGCAAAATGTTGAAATGTAAAATGTTAAAATTGAAATGCAAAATGTTGAAATGTAAAATGTTGAAATTGAAATGCAAAATGTTGAAATTGAAATGTAAAATGTTGAAATTGAAATGCAAAATGTTGAAATTGAAAGAAAAATGGTATATATATATCATAGAATAGCTGTGCCAAGTTTATTTGAGGTTGGTAAGTTTAGGAGTTGAGATTGAAATAAATAAGCATATATAATAATTTTAGTTTTATAAGTTGTTCTATTAAACCTCCACAACTAGATGCTACTTGATTTAGCCTAAATCAGATAACTTTTAATCTCTCTACAAGCTACTTGCCTGTCATCATACAAAGTTTAGGCTAATTTTACCCTTAAATAATCAACCTAACCATCTATTTACTATTCTTTTTAAAAGTTAAATGACAATGTATAATGGTAGTATCATATCATAACGGTAGATAAAATTTTAAGAAAGTTTTAACACCCTTCAGCCATAAGGTATGTATCATGAACTCAAGCGCTTTACCATAAGATAAAACTTGAGATCATCTTTTAAGATATCTTTAAGATGTAATTTTAAACTGGTAAGGCTATAACTCCCCTATAGCCATAATTCCAACATTAGGTTAGAAGTGGCACTGGTTGAGAAGGTTGATATAAACTTATTGGGTATATGACATGATAGTGGCAGATAAAGTTTAGACCAGCCTGCCATTCTGGATGCAAAGACACCCAAAGGGTAAGCCCAAATGCTAGGGTACTGCTGCTTAAACAGTGTTGTAATGTGCTGTGAGAGACTTAACTGGAAAGTATCAGTGGGCTATAATTGTAAATGGCAACTTGGCAACAAACCAGGCTATCATGGCCACAGGGCCTGTGAGTCTGGGTGCTGGAAAAGTGGGATCAGATTGGGTGCTTTGAATTTTGTCATAAAGAAAAAAAATTGAATTTGGGGTATAGGAATTTTTATTTAATTTAAAATTAGAAAATTGACTGTCAATTTTCTCATTATATTATAACTGCTTAAATAGATGATTGATTTGGGGAATATCTTAGGAAAAGCAAAATTGGGGCCCTTAAGATTTAGCCTAGCCTGGTAAACTTTTAGTGAGAGGGGAAGAAAAATGAACTTAATTCTAACCAACTTTGAAATTTTGGTGGTGAGCTGAGTCACTGGCAGTTCATCCATGGATACCAAAATTGTGGATTTTTACCACAGTTCTGATGGTTAGTGTGACAGCATCTCACCCAATGGGCAACAGGAACCTTCCAAGGCTACCCCACATAGGGGCAGTCCCAAGAGGTCAGGAATGGGTTTGGGGCACCCAACCTTCTCATATCTGGTCATTTTGGCATCCATTTGATCAAGTGGGATTCCAAAGATGGGAAATATGATATTTTTGGGAAGAGTTTCAAACTGACAGCAACTTTTGATGATGGCCCAATGCAATGGCAAGTTCCACCAAAAATTTCAGTATTGGACACTTTCTTCATTGTAGGTATGTACCTGTTGGGCCTTGTTCCCAATATTTTCAGGGGGGTTTCAAACTGGCAACAACTTTTGATGATGGCCTTATACCATTGGTAAGTGTTACCAAACCTTTGATATTGCTGAAGGGATATGCCTGTTGGGCTTTGTTACCAATGGGTTACAAATGTCAACTAGTCAGGCTGAAGATTTGCTGCAGTTAATTATAATCAGCCTCTTTGCCAATTTTCTACAGATCCTCTCAATTTGCCGCATCAATTCTCTGGATATTAAATCTGGGGTTGGGAGTGGAGTCCTCAAAGGGTAAGATGTTACCCACCGCTTATCCACCACATGAGCAAGGTCACCCTGGGAGACAGGGGGGCCATCAGCCTTCTTGGCCCCATCTTGGATGGGAAAGGGAACACCCCCTGGTCTAAATGGAGGGGGCACTCCCCCAGACTTACATTATAGGTTATTAAACATCCCCTATTTGATTCTCTATAAATGCCATGCTGGACATTAGTTGTTGGTTTCACAGTTCAACAAGATCTAGCTGATGTATATCGGGAGCCTGGGGGGTTACCCACCCATCATCTATAATCCATTTTTAACCTTTTATACCTTAAAGCTGAGGGGGTAGATCGTTGTAAGGTTCTATATGGACTTTTGGTATACTTTGTTATTGGTCGTACGTCAATTCGACTACTTTAATTTTATAGCTGGTTCGAGTAGTTTTATGGAAATGTAAAAAGCACGGCATCACAGTTAACTGTTGCTGCAAACTCTACCATCCGTTTTATAGAGGAGCCGAATGCTAATTTAATAAGTTGCGCCTGGACAAAAGTATCACCTATAGGGGGATACTAGGTAAACGGGGATCTTACTATACGGGTTAAGCAGCCACAAGACTATTTTAACTGTAGAACCAACTAGGATCGTTCGCATGGGGAGTTCAGCTCAAAATCAAACCTTTTAAAGGTATCAACTGGTTTACTGAGCTGACGATATAGAGAGATTTATATACAGAACCATAAATATTGGATACCCAAACCCTTATCATTACACTTTCTCATATATAAAAGCTGTATATTAAAAGTAAGATGACGTATCGGATACAAGTGCTATCGGGGCAAATCAATGTGGGGTAAAAGATATAAACTCTAACCTTGTACCATTATATATTTAAAGGTGGGGAACCCCTTTGAAACTTTCAACTTGAATTCAATAGTTTTGGGTACTGAAAGGTAGGGTGCGATTAAGTAAAGGATTTGGGTTAACGTGGTTGCAAGCTCACATAGTAAAAATTCTAAACCTTATCCATCTAGTATACATGATCGCGGATGATCATGTGATTAAATTGATAGATGCGGTGGTGAGTTTATGATAGCCATAGTATGGAATACTAGCTTTACGCTGGATTGTAAACCCAAACGGGTATCGGGCGCTTGAGGTAACTCTGACCTGGAACTCTAGGGTTGATAACTTTAAAGTTGAATAATATAAACCATGATTTTTTATGACTCTGCCTGTAGAATGGATAAAGTTGATATAACTTAGTACTATAGAAAAGGATACGACCTTTTGAAGGTTCATCATTTGATGGAGCGTGAGTTTAAATACGCTAGCTTTAATTCATGCCAACCTTAACTCGTTGACTTAATATGGGAATTTTGATTGGGTATGTAAACGTTTTTCGATCAAGGTTGGATCTTTTAAGGGACATTGTTGTTATTGGGGAGATCGCTAGGAAACAACGGGTCGAGACCACACTTTTGGGTAGTCTAACTAATTTTAAATTTAAATCAGAATTTATAACTATCCAATCGTCGGTTATTAATTTTAAATTTAAATCAAAATTTATAACTATCCAATCGTCGGTTATTAATTTTAAATTTAAATCAAAATTTTTAACTATCCAATCGTCGGTTATTAATTTTAAATTTAAATCAAAATTTATAACTATCCAATCGTCGGTTATTAATTTTAAATGTGAAGATCGAAATCCGCTCAGGTTCCAACGAGATACCTCAACCCAATCATTTCGGTCGTATGATACGAGCGTGACGATTAACGCTTTTACGGTAGGATGCAACCCAACATTTAATCAAACCCCCCCTAAACAAACCAAAACCACCCCAGACCTTTACCTCTTTTATCTCAGTAACCTTTTTTTGTCGAGGATGGTTAGAAAAGAAGGGTTTACCACCCTTAGTAGTAACGTTGAATACCATCCGATCACCGATGAGCGGACGTTCCCCTTCTTGGAACCTACCCTCGAGGAAGGGTTAGATATTTCGACCCACCGTGAATTTCGTACCCAGATTCAGTTCGACCAGCTCGCCTTCTTCTTGAACGGTGAGTCTATATTGGTATTGTATCCATTTTTTCTAGGTTGTAAAAGATAAGCTGTCGGTCGCTGGTATCGGCTTTAAATGGTTGATTAATTATCAACATGCTGGGCGGAGCTCATATGGGTTATACCTCGTAAATAAAACCTCCAGCTTATTTGGGTTACCGGTGCGACGGTATCGGTACGTTAAATGGTTTGGGTTGGGTGGCTTTAAAGTGGTACCGCATTATCAAATAAAGGCAGCTTTGGTTGATATAAAGTTTTAAGGGTTCGGTGGGGGTAGCGATAGTTGGCGGTGGGGTATATTCGGGACCTTTTACCCAATATCGGGTTGATGCTTTTCCCGCCTTGAGGTTTCGTTTAAGCCTCAACTTTAGATACCCGCTGCGCTTCCAGCTATGTAGGGGTGAATTTATCTGTGTTGGCTTGGCGTTGAGGAGACTTTAACGGGTTGCCAATTTGGTAATCCCGCCTTTACTCCCCCCGTTATTTTTATAGATTCGTTTGGTATGCGTACCCTCGTTGGCCTTCGGTGCCCTCGCGGCTACTGTTTTGTTTGGTATACGTACCCTCGTTGGCCTTCGGTGCCCTCGCGGCTACTGTTTTAAACCTTTGCGGTGGGCGGGTGGATGATCCATTAGAGCCACGGTAGAGGTGGCCGCCACTGGGCCTCAGGGGTGCGAGGCATGGAATAAACCCGGGGTGCGAATTTTTTATTCGGGGGAATTCAGACCGAGCTTGGTGAACTGGGAGCTTAAATGTTGTTATCGGCCAAACCCAACCTTGGCCTTGCGCCTACCAAAAAGTTTCCCAAAATATTTACCGTTAGGGTGGGGGTAGCTATCGCCTGAGGTTTAGCTTGGTATACATTGGGCCCTATCTAATACGTTAGGCCTTATCAACAACTTCACGTATGTCGTCTTCCTCTCCGCGGCCGAAGATATCGTGGGCGAGTCCGTCCCCAAGGCAATTGTGCTGATGGCCGACATTCTCCCCGCCGTCCTCGTCAAGCTCATCTTCCCCTATCACATGCACCGTATCCCGTACGCCTCCCGCATCGTAATGGTGGTGCTCGCGGCGGTACTTTCCCTGCTGGTGGTGGCGTTCGGGGGCAGCTTGGCCGTGCAGCTAATGGGGATCGTCGTGGCCTCGGCCGGCTCGGGGCTGGGGGAGATCACCTTCCTCGCGCTGGCCTCCTTCTACCCCCACGACGTCGTCTCGCCGTGGTCGTCCGGCACTGGGGGGGCTGGCGTGGCGGGCTCCCTGGCGTATCTGGCGCTTTCCACGTGGTTTGGCGTCCAACCCTCGCACTCGCTGCTGGTTTGCGCCCTCGCCCCGACGCTGATGTTCTTTAGCTACTTCAAGCTCATGAGCCACCCCCACCTTACCGTCGAGTCCACCAGGCTGGCGCGGTTTGTAGGGGCGGAAACTTCCGAGCCGGCAGCGCTTAACCCGCGGCCCGAAACCCTCCCGATCGCGGAGCGGATCAAGCTGGTCACGGGTCTGGTGCCCGTTTATATGCTACCGCTCCTACTGGTGTTTTGGGCGGAGTACACCATCAACCAGGGGGTGGCGCCGGTGCTCCTCTTTCCCCTTAATGAGACGCCCTTTCGCGCGTTGCGGGAGCACTACGTCTACTACCAGTTCCTCTACCAGCTCGGGGTGTTCGTTTCGCGCTCCTCGAGCTTTTGGCTCCCCATCACCCGGCTCTGGGCGCTCGCGGTGGCCCAGCTAGTCACCCTCCTCATCCTGACCTCCCAGGCGCTGCTCCTCTTCGGCTCCCGCCTGTACGTGACCCTGCTGCTCATGTTCGGGGAGGGGCTGCTCGGCGGGGCCGTTTACGCCAACGCCTTCCGCCGGCTGAACCATGAGATGCCGCGCCACCACGCCGAGTTCGCGATGGGCGCCGCGTCGGCCGCCGACTCGTTGGGCATCGCCTTGGCCTCCGTAACCGCGTTCGTGATTGAGCCCCGCCTCTGTGACCACCAGGTCGCGCGCGGCGTCCGCTTGTGCCGGGCGGTTGCCGGTACGGGGTCCTGACCCCCTAGATCCCCTACCCTTGCTCCGACACGATGCAGTATCGCTTAGCGGTTGACCTTTCAATACACGGCGTTGAAGCCTATTAGCAGCGGATAATCTGGTTTTCGCGGTTTAAGTTTGAAGCCTAAAAGACGTAGAGCTCGGGTGTCTTTACCCTTCGTACAACCTGCCTAGGTTTTGGTACCGGTCGGCGGGTTCAACTGCCTTTATTGGCGTTGGGCTCATAAGCTGGTGGGCCTTTACGGAGGGCCTAATACTTTAACAGTTAAGGGGCGGGTCTCACTAAAGCTGAACCTAGACCATATTTGCATCTCCAGCGGAGTCCTGCATCCTTCCGCAGCGTTCACCTAAACCCGCGCACGGTTAAGCACCGAATTTGCAAATCCCGTAGCGGGTCCCCATCGTAAGCCAGCGTCACTTTATCTGGGGTGAAAATAGAGCTGTTATAAACCACTCCCCTGCAATATCAACTTCCCCAGCCCCCGATCTAAACCCAAGTTCCGAAGGCGGGGGAGAACCTTTATACCCAATAACCATCCCCTGGGTTTAAGCTCGACCCTTAACCCCCGCACCCACAGATTAAAAGGAGGGGGTTAACCGCTCGCCCAGCCAAACCCAACCGAGGTGAGCGTATCGGAGTTTAAAGGGGGCGGTAAGCCCACGTATCGGGTATTTTTTTATTGGGGATGTGAAGGCTGAGCCCTTCGTGGGCTAAACGAGTATCTATCGCTCCAGCCGCACCACCCGGTACTCTTTATTACCGGGGTAAACCTTGACGGGGGCGGGGCCGTCAAGTTAAATCCCGGCTAAAACGCAGCCGCTAGCTCTGGACGACGCTGGCCGATCTCTAGTAATGCCAGGCAAAGATCGTAGCTATGGATGAGACTATCATTTAAAATTTGGGATATAGGTTGGGTCAAAGTTAAATTGAGTAGGTTAGGGCGATCTCTGGCATGATGCAACAGAATGGGGAGTGTTTCCGGAAGCCTTGATCCTTCCCAGCCGGTTCATTAGATCCCATTGATCAACCGATGGCAAGCTCAGTATCAACTAAGCTGGCGGATTCAGGTGAGGTTTGGGATTTTGGTGGCTCGGCTTGGGGTTCGTCGTTTATCATGACTTTGGTAGCTAACGTGGTGGCAGATCCCCCTTGAGCAGATTGCAAATTATCTGCCATTTGGACTTCCCCGGAATTAACCCAAGTCCCATCTTCCCTGACAAAGTAAAAAGTTGGAGGCTTGAAAGCTTAAGCAAAGCAGAATCGAAACTTCAACCCCTTGTAAAAGATAAACTGTTGGAACTTTGTATGGGTGTGATGCTTTAAATGGACCTTATAAGTTATATCTCAAAGCAATTTAAAGCTTTACCCCCAACCAACTAACCTTTACCTCCCCTCAGTTGTCCAACCATGGGTTCTCTTCAGAAATGCTGCGCAAAGTTAAATGGGTGAAGGTTCCATCAAAGGACCCAATTTCCCCTTGGCAGGAAGGGGTTCTATGCAAACTCGGTACACAGAGAATCAAACCCAAGATGAATACCAACCTACTACTAATAGGGCATCATTGAAAATTTTTATTCTCAGTAATAGGTGACTATTAGTGTGCCAGGCCAAACAGTATGAAGGCTGCTGGCCCTTGCTCTTTCACCATCCTTGGTGACCTTTTTCCTAGAAACCTGCTGGGTAACCCACCAACCCAGCAGACCAACAACTTTACCATCGGAGGCTTGTCCACTCATTGTAGCTCAGAGCTCCTCTCCTGGGACCTTTCCAACAATTGTGGTTCAGCATCCTCTATTGACTCCCTTGGGGTTCCTCCCCTTCAATCCTTCTAGTCCATCATTGTTGCTGCCAGTTGCCCAAGTTCTGCAGGGTTTCCATCCAGGTCAAGGTTGGGAGTTGGTTGCACTGAACCCTCCAGGTGTTTTATCCTAGCACCTAACCTCTGGGAACCTTCAGTCCCACCTCTGCCAGCTAAGCTAATCTCTTTCCACTTTAAACTAATAGGTAGGCAAATGGAAGATATTTTATTGAGTGGGGAGTAAACTATTAATAGGCATTTCTTGCCTATCTGAATCATCCACATTCATTGCCAGCATTCCTCAGCATTCTAATTGGCAATTCTCCTTGCTTATCGTTTGTCAGCATTCTCACTGTTAATTCTCCCTGCTTAACTTGTCAACTAAAATTGTCCATGATTATGATCATACTCAATTTGCCATAATCCAGATTTAGTGAAAATCATAAGCATGATACCCTAGGCATAAGTCCCATGTTATTATTTGTCCAATTAGGCATTGGGGATGATCCCCAATGGTTTAACAAAGTTGAGATAGCGATTTGACACTATTAATCAATTTTAAATGTCACCATCCTCAGCACCAGTTGACGGTATCAATAATAAACTATATAACTCTTAAGTGTCATCCCTGATGTGACCATGATTTCAAATAATCAATCTGCCAACCTGGTTGATGATTATAAGCATTTTGACATTCTTGGCCTAACCTGCCAATGTTGAAATATAATATTTTCCTTCCAGGGATGATTTTTGACACTTTCTTAATCTAGCGGATCAAGGCAGCTCAACCTAACTAAATGGAGATCACAAGTTGGGTTTTTATCATTAATTATATATCAAACTTAGCAAACTGATTGGCAATCATCCTCAATTGATTAATACACTAATTTTGGTGATATGCATGAATATCACTTGGTTAAAATTCCAAATATCCCCCAAATTAACCGGATGATAATCCTCAAGCGTGAATCCACCCCTTTATGAGCCAAAACAACAATAATGTGATGGTTAAGAGATTCCTGGTCCTATCTCTCACTCTCAAGTGGTGTCATAAATTAAATATCAGGGCTGAGGTTCTGCTGGTGGCATCCTTCCTCAAAAACCTGATCCATTGTCTTTTCCACCTCCTAACTATACCTCAGGACAATCAAGCAACACACTAACTGAGCCCCCTGTAGTGAGAACCATTGTTGAAATTTTTCATTCTCAATATTTTAGAACTCCATTGGTGTGCCAGGCCAAACAGTATGAGGACTGCTAGATCTTGCTTTTTTTACAATCATTGGCAACCTTTTTTTATAAGTTTGCAGGGTAACCCACCAACCCAGCAGACCAACAACTTTTCCTTCTGAGGCTTGTCCACTCATTATAGCTCAGAGGTCCTCGCCTGGGACTTGTTTAACAATTGTGGTTCAGTGGCCTCTATTGGCTCCCTTAGAGTTCTTCCCCTTCAATCCTTCTAGTTCATCATTGTTGCTGCTATTTGCCAAGTTCCTGCTGAGTCTCCATCCAGGTCAAGGTTGGGAGTTGGTTGCACTGAACACTCCAACTATTTTATCCCAGCACCTAACCTCTGGGGATCTTCAGTCCCACCTCTATCAGCTAAGTTAACCTATGTCCACTGAAATCTTAATAAAGGTAGGCAAACAAAAGATACTTTATTGGGTGAGAGAGTAAACTATAATAATGGGCATTTCTTGCCTATCTGCATCACTAGCATTCATTAAAAGCATTCCTCAGCATACTAATAGGCAATTATCCCTGCTTATCATTCATCAGCACTCTTACTGGTTATTCTCTCTGCTTAACTTGTCATCCTTAATTGCCCATAATTATGTTGATTCTTAATTTTTTGCAATCCAAAAAAAATAAAGAACTGTCATTTTTAGCATAAGTTGTCAGTGTCAATTTAACCAAAATGCCATCAGGGATTGTTCCTGTTACTCTTGTGAAACTACTAAATGTAATTTGACTTATTTAATTAATTTTAAACTGTTCAATATCCATATTATAATTCACCAGTTCCAAGATTGCTTAAAAACTCTATCAGTATTCTTTCCTGATACCCTTGACATTAAATTTAGCAATCTGCCATCTTAATTGATATTACTAATTATACTGACATCCTCAGCCCCAGTTACCAGTGTTGAGATCTATTAATTTCTATAATGGATGGTCCCTAATTTTAAATTTTATTTGAGGTGGGCCAACCTGGGGACAATACCGCACCAATTAGGGAAGTGAGGAAAAATGGGAAGGAGGATAAAACCTGGAAAACCTCCATGCGTGGCATATGATAGGCCAGGAACTCCATGGACCACCTTTGCTATTCGCTATCTCAGTTTGGGGCATTGGTGCACTAAAACAACACAGTCAAAATCATCCCCTACCCAAAGTCCATTACTGGGATTGAACTCGGGAGGCAGTGGTAGAGGGTCCATACTCTACCACTGGGGTATCCTCCCTTATGGATGGTCCCTAATACTTTCTTGATCTGTTGGATCAAGACAACTCTTCTAAACCAGATGGGAAGCACTATACTGGGGTATTTATCATTAGACTAAACTCAAAACTAATTTAAAAAGTTGGCAATCATCCTTGACTATTATAAATACTAATTTTGGTAATATATGGGGAATATCACCTGGTTAAAAATCTGACAATAATTAACAATACCAAATCCTAAATAAAAATCCTGCTTTTAAACATTAAACCGCTTAAATTTTACCTCTTATTGCCTTAGATTTGGAAAGTGAATCACAAAATGTCTTTGTTTTCATCTTTAGGAGATAAAAAAGCAGCAAAAAGTTGAAAAACAAAATGAAATAGCATTCCTGGAAATTGTCCAAAAGATTCTATATTTTTAAAAGAGTAATTCATAAAATAAAATGACCTAAAAGGTAGAATGAACAATCCCTGGAGTGCAACATTTATAATGAATTTTTTTTTAGTAATTATGCGTTGATAATTGCATCCCATAGCTAGTAAGACTGTAAAGTTGTATGTTTTGAAAATAAAAAGTTGTACCAAATTGTAATAAAAAAGCTTGATATAGTAAAATTTTTGCAAAAACTGTTCATGTAGCCCTTTATATCAAACTCTGGCCAAAATATTATATAAATTGAAAGGAACTTTCTGTTTAAAGAGCTTCAGTATATTATTCTTAAAGAGTGTAGCAGTTTCAACCGTTATAAGCCATATTATAGAATTTATAGAGTATATGGTTTTTTTAATTTAATTCCTGATGGAAATATGAATTGTAACAAAATGGCAACTATATTTACTCATCATGTTTGAGGACCTCATATTTGTTAGGACCATAGAAGACCAGATTTGCTTTGGTTATCAACTTGCAGTTCCCAAGGACACCTAAGTAACCAAGCAACAAGTAAAAAGAAGGCCCCAAATCCCTCTTATCAAGAAGGTCAGCCATTTCAGAAGGTGCATGTAAGCTTCAATGAATACCATAAGGCATAATGCTTTTATAAGATATGTCAAATGTAAAATAAATGGCATGAGAAAGTTCACATATAAAAACCATAGTAAGGCGAAAACAAATTAGGCCAAACCTCACAAATGAAACCAAAAGCTTATATAAGGGTATGGTTTTGGGTGTTACTGTACTGTCCATGGGCTGAGTTTATTTCACAGGTTGCAGCTATTCTGCAATTTATAATTGGGAGGAAAGGGTTGGAATCACAAAATTATCACATTATTGGGGTTGGGAGTTATGATGGGGTATCCCAAGTTTGGCTTCTCCCTAATCAAGCTATATTAAGATTTTCTATAATTTAAAAATCAAGATGCGCTCCACCTTGGTGGTCCAGCACTTAATTGACTGTTTGATCTAAAGACAATAAATAGATATTGGGGAAATGGTAAAAGTAAGAGTCTGAATTGGACATTAAAATCAAGATCTACATTAAAATAGATTGATTTTACCTTATACAAAAAACTAAAGTACATAGAGTATTATGAAGCGGGATTCAGGTATAGAGGAAGGCAGAAAATTTGGGCAGTAGTATTTAAGAACATGCCTGGATTAAAATGTCATTTTGGTGGTGTAATTGAAAGATCTTTTCTAAATAATAGCCTAATACTATCAATACAAAAATATCTAGAGAGTGTGGGAATAGGAGAAGTAAATAAGAAAGAGGGTAGCTTGTACTAGAAGAATTACTCTATTCCTTGTTCATAAGTACTTTTTGATTTGGGGGTAGTTTTATACAGTTTAGCATAAAGAATACCGTTCTGAACAGGTAATTGCACAACCCACTTTCTAATAATAACTCTGAGAGACCTTAATGATCTAAGATGATCTCCATTGAAATCCTTGGGCTTGTTATTTGTAATTTCTCTGGCTAAAAGCCAAGCTTTCTATCATGATTTGGGTCATTTTAAACCTGACACCTGAGATTTATTTTAGGAAAATGAGCTTATATGTTATATTGAAATTATAACAGGTCTTTATTCTATCCAAAATTGTAAAAAGGAAAAACTGTTACCTATGATGCTATACAATTACAAAAATAACATCCATTAAGTTCACCTTATTAATAATCTCTTTAAAAATATAGTCTTAATAAGATAAGCGCAACAAACTTGATAATTCATTATGGAGAAAGCACAACGCACTACAAAGAATTTTTAGGTAAAAACCACAGCTTAAAGAATTCTTTTTTATGTATTGTTTCACCCTAAAGTGATATTTCACCAATGTCTATATAGTTAAGCCTGGATCTTAAGATTCTGAGGTGAGGGAAGGGAGGTTATAGGTGTTTGGAAGTGAGGGGGTGTTCTCCATGGCCAAACTTCATCAAACAGAACTTGGAAGGGATGGCGATGTAGTGAAATATTTAGAGTCATCTTAGGGTAAAACTTAAATGATGATAAATTTAAGGATTTGTCCTACCTGTGAGTCAAAGGTGGCACATAATAGTTAGTTAATGATAAACCATGTAGCCATGGTATAGTATAGGAAATGAAGATACTGGTGACAGCCATGTAGAGAGTTTTTGAAGTTCAAGTCATGGACTGGGTGTCCAAAATTTGGTCTTAAGAGGTGCGCATAATTTTTAACAGAAAGGGGAGCTATTTGGAATGAGAAAATTTTGGAGGTGGGGTAATGTGCTCAGTGAAGCGAGGTCATATATTATGTTTATAGGTTAAGATGGATTTGATACCTGTCTTGTAGGAGCAGTGTAGTACCTTCCAAAAGGTATTAAACACCTTAAGCCAAAATGACTGGAGGGTAGACAATATATCAAAGCCTTTTAAGCTAATTCTCTATGAGGGGTGAGGAGTTTTAAGAATAGTGGACGGATGGGAGGTCTGTCCAGGGGTTGAGAAAAATAATGACAAATTGTCCATTGTGAACAATTTTGTGCTACATTTATGCTGATTTAAGGGCAAAACCTTTTGTATTGGAAGTTGTGGTAAACCTGTGCACCTACTGCTTGAGATCCAGAAGAGCCTGGGTCCATTAGGTGCTTGAAGAGATATCTGAGTGATGATTAAGGTTTTCCATTACCAAATCTCCAAAAAAGGTCAGTAATTTATGATGACCAAAAGATACAAATATTTCTTGGAATAGCGCAAGCGCTCATTGGGAATAGTATCCATGTCCCATTATCCAATTTGCCATAGGCACTTGAGTCAGAATGAGATGGCGTGGTCTCTAGTGTCCAAGAGTCTCAGAGCATCTTCATGGCGAAATTGGTGTTTGGTAGTGAGTGATTTGGGAGGGTGTTTTGAGCCTATATCCAACAGTGGGGCAACACATTGTGCCTCATGTAGAAGCTATTTATAAAGGCGCATAGGTGGACGAGTAACTAGACCTTGGAATTGTATAGACATGTTAGCCATTAGTCTTGACCCAAATGATAATGTTCTGTTTGTTACAAATGGCAAAATAGGATTTTCCCTTTTTATTAAGTCCTCTCTGAACTTTTATTGCAACTTCCTACTGATTAGTGAGGACGCCTAGGTGGCGGAAAGTGAACGAGTGGGCTTTAGACCAAATGAATGCTGAAGTTAAGAAACCAGCTTGCACAGCCTGAATCTTGGAAGTGTTTACCTTAAAGTTAACGCCTTGGCATACCTATCAAGAGTTGGCGGTGAGATTGACATCCTCTGAGCAGCCAAACACAATAGCATTATCATCAGTAAAGGCCATAGTGCGGATGAAGGTTACCCTCATGAACATTAAGACTGACAACATGTCTTGTAACATGACTAGGAGGGGAACAAGGGTTATTTTAATAGATTGGGATCAGGGGGTCCCCCTGGTAAACACTTCGCTTCTTGTACTCTCGCTGTGAAGCCAGTTGGAGCCAGAACTCCGGTGTAAAAACATTCAGAAATGCCATTATCCAAAGAATAAAGCTGTTGGGATGTGGAATTGTTACAAGAAGGCATCAATGTACCCGCGGGCCACTTGATAATAAGTTTTATATATGTCTAGGTGAGCCATCAAGCTATATTCCTTTAGTAAGCTAGTGTTTTAAGTTGCGTTTAGGTTTTTTTATCTGTCTCACAACAACATACCAAAATAACGCCATGTTGATTGGGTTCCAGTGATGTGACACCCTACAGGTTGTATCTTTTTGGCCAGAATATTTATGAAGTGCTTGTGACCGGTGATGATCAGTGTTATGGGTCATCGGGAAGCAGGTTATCAAGGTCTCATTTTATGTATGAGTGCCTTGATAAAGCCTTTAGAGTTGATAATCACCTCTTCATTTGCTATTTAGGTCGCGAAGAGGTCTTAGAGGGTGGTTACTATGGTCACAGGGCCTAGTAGGTACAACTTAAAGAGAATGCCCTCAATACTAGGAGCTTTAATCCATGGGGACTAAAGATGGATATCCATGCTCTCTTGCTTGGTAAAAGGTTCCAAGAGAGCTTCTTCAGCCGGTGGGTCAATGATTGGCTACAATGCTCGCCACAAGTAGTCCTAGACGTCCAATGAGTTCACTTTGAAGGCTAAAATAAGAACGGCTAGTAGTGATTCAGCTCATGTGTGATTGTTTCCTTATCCATAGTGATGGTGTTGCCTGTCATGAGGGCAACTAACTCCTGAAAATTTTCTAAAGCCTTTTGTTTTATATAGGAAGAGAGGGGTGAAGCGTTTTAGCACTGTTCATAATAGCAGGATAATGTGAAAAATGCCGCCCACTTTACTTGAAACTGAGTTCTATGCAGTGAGCATAATGTTACATTCAGTCTTTGTACCAGCATAGTGAGTGAGTTGTCTAGAAGTTGCGCTCAAGGTTCCTAATCCTGGTATCTTACCAATTGAATATGGTGCAGTTGCGGTTATTAGGGCTTATGCACAGCTATAGGAGACATAGAAATGCCCTGCCTTGGCCGCTTGCCATCTAATGTGATGGCTGCTCATATGGGGAGGTGGGGAGGTGAGAGTGTCCCAAAATTGCTGTTATCAGCTTGTCATTTGCAAATGGATTGTTCAAAGATCTGGGGCAATTCTTTTTCAGAACCTGCGTGATGGCCTCAGCATGGTATTCAGTACAATTTATGTTATCTATGGTCGCTCAAGTTGTTATCTCATGCTATAGAAGAGGAGACCTAGTAACAACAATGGGCCAATAAGTGCCAAGTCTATGTGCTAAAAATACCTGAAACCCCATCTTTCATAATAAACTCTAACCACACAACCAAGTCCAGACGCGGAGGGTGAATAGCATCCATGAAGCTACTAAAATTAAGGAAGCCTTAGATCAAAAGATTGACAGGCCATATATTACTACAGGGGGTAGGTATCAGGACATGATTGATGGTAGTCTAAAAGTCCTCAATGAGGATTGTGAAGCATGGGAGATCATACTGGACTATCTTCTGTATCCTGTTTTGTTAAGCACCTGCATTAGATAAGTATATACTGGTGGTGAAGAAGGAGAAGCACAGCGTGGTAAGTTTATCCAGGGAGTTGGCTATCTAAGTGTGCCAGGAAAGAGTAGGTTTTAACTCAAGGGTTAAAGATAATAAGGGTGGGTTGGATGTCCAAAAAGAGTTTCCTTATAACTTTGAACTTCAAGCAATTATTTTGGGTGACATGAGCCTCTTACCAAATGTGATAACAATTTATGCTAGTCTAATGAGAGATTAATTAGGCTCTGGCTTGCAGTATCACAACCCATTTGCATTGATTGATTGTAAGGCCATGGTTTTTCCTCAGGGACTCATAGTTACTCCCCTATACGACCTAGGGGTTGATAACTCTAGGACTGAATATGTGCGGTGGCCAGATTTGGTTTTTAGCTTAACTTTGAGAGGCGATCTGAGCACAGCGCCATAGGATGGGAAAGTTTTTGAGATTATTGCAAAGGACTAATGAGCTAGATTAGGATTCTGCAACCATAAAGTTGCAGGGGAGGGTCATGAGGGTTCATAATGCTCTCCTCTGAAAGATCCCAAATTAATGGTTTGGGTATATTGTTTCCTCCATTTAATCTGCAAAATGAATCTTTAATTACATGCTGTGTAGGTGAGAAGGCAGAATAATCTTTCGCGTATACCAGAGTCCGCTGATTTCAATATATTACCAACAAGTTGAGCTTCATGTAGAGCTGATGGATTTACAATAAATTGCTAATAGGGACTAGTTGTTTTATGGGTAACAGCGAGGGGTGGCTGATTTGTGGGCCCTGGTGAGGGATTGTTTGCGCTTGGCCTATGAAGTTGAAGGTGCTGAATATAAGTGGAAGTCCTCACAAGAAGAGGTCCCAGGAGCATAGGGTATCTGTATCTAGATTTGGGTTTAGTTTCCACCACATGGTGAAGGGCTTCAAGCACAAGGTCCTGTTCTGGGGCTCACTGAGTATGTTGGGGTTTTGACGTAGCATACTCAGATGACTTACTGGACTAATTTTGGACCTTGGTTGGCAAAAGGAGCTTCTTATAAGCAGTGCGGCTGTTGTAAAGGTAACCAAGGGCTTTACACTACATTAATTGGGGCGTGGCCGATCAATGACTACAAAAATTTCAGGCATATCCAAACAACTACCATGTGGAAGATAACCCTAATATTGTGGGCCACATCAGGGAAAGGGATGAACAATGCCTTGGATAAGAGCATTAAAAGTAAAGACTTAATATAGGACGCAAAAATCTAGCAAGAGTCTGAATCTAAACTCAATTAATCAGTGCTGTAGATACAACTTCTGAGATTGTGGGTCAACGGTGATTGGCAAGTTGAAGAAAAGTACCTACAGAATCTTCTCAAGGGTTAGGTGGGTATGGGAGAGGTGAAAGGTGCCTTATGGACTTTCAAATTTAATTCTGTGGCATGATCAGCCTGAGAAGCGTGGTGAAGCCCAAGTAAATTTTATGGTCTTCTACTGCTTCATGGATGATGGTATCAACTGTGAAGTCTTCTGTAATTGCCATGTAGTGCGTGAAGTAGTCCTTATATTAATAAATGGATTGTGCCTATAGTACATGCAAAAGAAATGAGTAAGGGTCAATAAAAAAATCCTTATGTGCTCTAGTTTTAAACACATTTATTAATTTTAGGATGAACGCCACCGCACATTGTTTATCTCTAAGAAGGGAGGCGTAGCGGGAACTTAAAAGAACCAATGATTGTTTTAACGCGTTTATGCTTGCCTTAATCACCAACACATGTGTTACATGAGTTGGTGTCTTAATTAAATTGCATAGTTAAACTTTTTATGGTGTGATTAAGTAGGTGCTGGTGCAGCCAAGTATTGGGTTGGGTTTTTTGGCATTGCTAAAGTTGACCTATCTTTATTTAAATTAGTTTCACCTATTGAGATAGGGCGCTGGTCCATCCTCACCTCATTACCTATTCTAAAGCTTGACCCAACTATTAGGTGATATTTCATGGGTTTAAACCTGCCAAAAATTATCACCTTAATTAATATTATTCTTTTTAAAACTTTGCTAGCTTAGAAATCTGCTTTCAGGTCCAATATTATTTGGCTAAAATTACAATGGAGCAAAGCGCAGAAATCAAAACAGTTAGCACCACAACATGAGAGGTAGATTAACCCAACTGAGGATTTTGTAATTATGATGACTGTGCTGATCTGACGTTATGTCCAAGTATTTAAAGGTCAGATGGCGGGTTTTGCCTCTCACTGAGGGGAGTGGATCCTGGCGCCAGAAACTTATAATGGTTCTAAAAATGCAGGCCTAACGAAGGTGGTATGTGTATGGGAGATCTGAGTGGCTTTCAATGCGGGCTGCTGTGATTGAGATGAAATGTACAGTGATTTCCTTACTGGGGGTAACTGAGGGTTCTTGGAATAAAGCGCATGCTGAGCCAGAGGCCTGTGGGTCAATGAGGGGCTATCAGGCGAGCTGACGCTTGGTATAATGCTGCGCTTTTATAGGTGTTTGTTTTGTGGAAGCTATCTGAGTTTTGGAGTGACTCTGGTTGATACTAAAGTTGAAACTGATGAATATAGTTCTAGGGAGGGTTTCTGGTTTTTATAGCTAATAAATAGGTGTCTATGGCATGGTTTCCCGCCATAATGCTATTAATTTTTATATTTCTCTCTATTAGAGTTAAATTTTAAGATCATAAGATATTAAAGAGACATGTTAAGCAGAGAGTTCATATTAAAGGCTACTTGTGATTTTTATAATAGGTTTTTTGACGCTTATAGATACTAGAACTAGTATTTTACCAGAATCACACATTGATAAATGAGACCATATAAAAAATGAGTTACTTGAGAGAGCCACATACTATTTAGAGCCATTTATAGATTGGAATAGATATCATTTCATCCAATCTGGTGCTTTTACACTAAAGGGTGAGCCTTGCTAACCTGCCAACAAGTATGTCATGACCCACGCCTACTAAGATAGTAACCTTCTTAGATAAATCGGCATAGTATGGTAAGTCATCAAGAACTTTTTTATAAAGAACTTAATAAACGTATTTCTGTTTTTCTAAAAAGAGTATACATCAGTACTTAAGAAGAACCTAGAACTATAAGAGTGCGCTAGCCTCTAATTGCCTTAGAAGATCAGGGAGTGAGCCTCAAGAGCCTTATCTTTAGAGATAATTTTAAGTCTCAAATATCAAAATTATTAATTAAAATAAGCCCTTTTATTAATATTGACATAAAGTATCTAAAAGCCCCTGTTTGGAAACTTTAATAATTTTTATAAAAACTTTAAAAGAAACACCCCTAGTGCCTCCAAAATCTACATTATTACATTATGATGGTCAAGACCCAAAACCTCAATAGAGCAAACTTATAAAGACCCAGGATTTAACTTCATAAACCTTTTAAACCTTACAAGTCATGTCAACATCAAGCTAAAAAGCAAAAAGATTAAATTATTTAGACTTCTAATTATTTTAGCTCTTACTTTTACTTGTTAATACAGATAAAAATTTCTATTTATCCTATACATATTCTTTTACCAAGATAAAAGCAGCTTGATCTGCACCTTCTTAGATAAAACTGTTTACCATTTGTTTTAAAAAGTAAATTTACAGCCTTAAACCCTATAAATGCATAACAGTTTATAGTATAATTGCTAAGTTTTTATAACTAATTAAAGTATAGATCCATTTAAAATTTTTTAATAGTGGTTATTTTTAGATTAAAAAATGCATTAAGATATATATATTATTCTATTTGATATCAAAAATCCATAAGTTATATAAATTGGTATATTCACAACCCTATCTGAGTATAGAGTAGCCTCACAAAAAGGGTGGTATAGCCGCCCTACTTATATCTAAGGGTTGTCAAAAGTGTTGATTTGACTTAGATAACTAATTTTGTAGTCCTTTTGTTATTCAGGCGTTAAAAGAAGGAACTCAAAGATTTGATCTATCACCTGTAACATCATCCGCACATCTTTTGAGCCTACCAGTCATTTCAGAATTGTTACGAGGCGGTTCTCATCCTTTAATCAATATTTTCCTGTAGATGGATAAAATTATGGCTTTTGAATCATTGGACTCATTGTAACCATTGTGCTCCCTATTGATTGTGCACCTAGAATCTGGTACAGTGCTATTCTGTGGCTAGAAGATTGACTATTTCTATTCCATAAAATTTTCTCATAAAAATCAACTTTTTCCAAAATTTATCTAGTTTTTTTAAAGTTATTTTATGGAGTAGAAATTTACTATACCAGGAATTGGAGAAGTTAATCATTGTGTAGCTTTCCTATAAAATAGGCAGAAGATTTGAACTTTCAAGGGGTCAGAGGACACAAGATTGAGAAAAATTAAAGAAGTCATAAGGAGGAACTATGATTTTTGTATTAAATCACTTATCGCGCACTACATCATGGTGCTCACTACAAGGGGCTTCACAATTAACCATTTCTTAAATGGTAAATCTTGCTACCTCAATATGGAATCTAACTACAAGAAGAGATCAGAAATAACTAATCAATTGCTTTATATGTCAATCTAAATAGTTTTTCTCAAGTATCATGAGAAGAAGTAAGCTAAAACTACATACCTCAGTTTAAAGGATTCACTACTTACTCCTTCACCAGCAAACAGACTGGAAGATTCATGAATGTTAATGGTAGAATTTTAACTCTTAGTTATTAAATTTTTAATCTTATACCCTGTTGTAAGTTTGGTTGACCACATTATCCCTCCCACATACAGATAAAGTTTTCTGAAGATTGTTATTAACAATCTAGTATTCAGTGATGATTGCTAAATAAATTATTAGTCATATATAATCAATGGATATGATTTGATGATTTTCAATTAGTGATTGTTGGGGAACATCCCCAACAATATTAAATAGGTGATTCAATGAGGGATTAATACTTAATAGTCAGATTACTATGGATTGGTAGACCAAATGATTAGGGCATTTGTCTAAACTGACAAAGCGTTTTAAATGCTTGTTTCGATGGTAGTAGGTTTGATCAGGTAATACAACTCCTATGGAATTGGTGTCCAGTTCCTGAAACTATAGATGATTGCTGAACCGCAAATATTACCCTACTAGCGATTAGCCAAGGCAAATGTGCTTGTCATTATTCAAAAGTTAATCTCAAGAGTCAAAACCTGTAGAGTATAATTATTTAATCTCCAGTGAACATCTGAAAAGCTGTGCGCCTGTCAACTTTAAAATCCCCAAGCATTTTCAAAATAAAGCAGATCTTAATTTGATAAAAACTTTTTTGTTTATACATCAGTTGTATAGTTTTCTATTTAGGATAAGAGTGCAAGGATTAGATATCCTTAGGTTGTTTTGTTTGTTATCAGATCACCGCTGGCTCATCGTAAAAAGAATAGGGAAGTGCTTCCTACCAGTTTAAGAAATACCTTCAAGACGAAGAAGCACCTGTTTAGCGTTGAACCATATACTCTTTGTGGCTTTAAGAGAACTCACCTAATGAAATAGTTTCATATTATTATTGTTCAGTTTATTTGGCTAGTTTAATAAACGAAATTTATTAAGAATATATGCAGTTATATAAGGGAGCTATAGCGAGCTACAATCTTTCAAGAGCAAAACTCCTAGATTATAACATACCTCTCATTCTACTATCACCATAACTAATAATAGTAAATCAAGGATTATGAGCGCTATCATGGTATAGATCATAGCTAGCTATAATCCTTCATCAGCAACGCTGATTAGCTTGGTAAGTACAATCCCGTCTATCTACAACTCTCTGTATGTAACTCACAGATGACTTTTATTTAACACCATGAATCTATCATACAAGTATGCAACCAAAAATTGACAATATGTAGATGCCCTTTGGTCACTGCATAGTCAACTGAAGAACATTTTCAGGAGGTACAATGAGTAGTGGCCTTTAACCATTAATTAAAAAAAACTTCTCAGCGGCTGTATAAACTCATAGGCCAGCTGAGTCAAAATAAGATCAACATCAGCCAGCAAATCATGAATAAAAAAGGCGTTACCCCTAAGTAGGCTCAAGTGGTCTACTGTTTCCAACTAGAAGCCCAGAGCGCTATCTCTGCTTCACAAGCTTAAGCATACCAAGGTGAATCTTTATAAGAACTCAGTACTTACACCTAACAGTAGATGCAAATTGCAGCTCAACACATTGGTGGTACTGTCAACACAACTAGTTCTTTAAAGGACGATTATAGAAATTATTCATAATAAGGAAGTATTATGTATCAAAGTATCAAGTCTTATAAGGAGACCTGCCTTACCTCACAAAACTTTGTGGGATATTTACAGAACTTTATGAATCTTCTTTACCATATTACTCAAGATTACATTATGGCAACAAGGACTAGAAGATTAAAAATGAACTTGGAAACTTAATGCACCATTTGAGGGCAAAAAATCTTTATTAACCCATTTTTAAAGCAATTGGATCATACTTGGAATAACAAATGGCTTGAAAATGGCGCATCAAAATTGACTTGGATGGAAAAAGCTGCTGGTGTGAGCCTTGAGTTCCAGCTCAGGTAAGTCATAAGATTATTTAAGGATGGATTGATAGAGTTGGGGTCTGTATTCGTCCTATCAAGCCAGCTTCAGTGCCCTATGCCAGCTGCACACTAGTCTTACCTCGCTTCTCAAGAACTCTTTCTCAGTATTGGGTCACTCTAATGAAACTAGTAACACAAGGCCCCATGTTGGGTTTTCTTGAAATGCCTACATTACAGCTGCCCTTTGAGTTTCATTATCGCCTATTCAGCATTTCAAACCCATTAACTTTCCAAGTTTTATTTATACAGTAACTTACACGCCTTATTAAAGGTGTATAGGATGACCATGCATGGAGACAACGATCTGTTCGAAGCTATCACTTTGATATATTGTATGGATGATTAGATTTGAGATTTAATCATGCTTACCTACCCAAGGACAACTGGAGCTTTGCAGATGTTGAGAACTCCACGTTACAAGAACTTGCAGCCCATAAAATATGAATACTTACAAGGATGAATATATGACAATTGTTATAATTGATTGACTTGATTCTTAGTTTTTACTCAAGAATGTAACTCAATACTAACTCCATTATTAAAATTTTCCCTAAAATGGATTGTATTGACATTGACCCCTATGAAATCCCATCTGAAACCATTCCTGACAATCAACCCCTTTGAACAATTGCATTGTACAATAGTCAATGATTCTAATCACTTGAGCCTTACTGCTTATTAATGTTATTTGACTAAATATTATTTGTCTAATGTAGATAAGGGATCGCCACATTTATTGATCTTGTTTGTATTCATGTAGATCATTAGCGTAGTCTATCTATAATAAAGAATAAAGAATTTCAACATGCAGTCATTAGATACAGTAGAAGATATAGATAGACTAGCCAACCCTAAACTGCATAGTAGCGAGTAAATGTACCTCTTGCTACACTTGTGGCACTCACTACAGGTGAATTATAGTAGCAAAAGAAGAACAAATTTTTACCCTTACAATGGAATTGACTCAAGAAGGAGAGAATGGCAAGGACCGCCAATCCATCACTTATATGTTACTCCTTACATTCCAGATCAACTGGCATTGGAGAAAGTCAAATTTCTTTTACTCCTCAATTTAAGTGTTTTTGGAACTATACCTTAATGGCGGAGAAGCTGATAGAAATTTTAGACATGTTACTTCATGGGTTCCAGCTCTTAAGCCATGAACAATCTGACCTAGTGCTTGCTTTATTCTAATGTCAGCTGGATCAGAACCAGCTGATTCAACAATATAAAATTTTCCAGGTTTTAAGACATAGTCAATACTACAACAGGCTAGTAGCCTTTCTTAGATAAGCATATCTGGCTGGGTATCTCAAGCCACTGAGGAATTTTTCAACTGACCATTTTTTAACATCACTTCCTAATTTTAAAAGTGTTTCTAGAAACCAACAAAATGTGGAAATGCTACAGGACCTTAATTGAAGCTTGAGGCCAGCTTCCACAAATTGCATCAGGATGTTACAACAACCACTACCATAATATCTAAATATCGCAGAGTTTAAATGAAATAGTAATCAATTGAAAAGGAACGTGTTGACCATATGATATCAAGCCATTAACTACTACAAAGTCATCAATAAATGTATTTAATGGATGTATCGCTTTTGGGAGGAGGCCAAACGTAGCCATGTAACTCTGGGTGACATAACGAGTCAAACTGATGCAGTTTAATCCCTTCTAAAAACAAACAATGTGAAATGGGGATGGCTGCACAACACTTAGGAAGCAACATGAGACCACCTACTACCTCCTGTTTGTTTTAAAACTGACCAAAAATCAACAAGCAGTCATGAAACAGGTTATTAAAGGATTGAGAGGCTTAGTACAGATGCTACAATAAGACATAAGAGACCTCCTCCAGTCAAACAAGGACCTCTGGCGGTATCCAAGAACTTCATACCATGGACACTAATTATAAAAGTGAATTAGAAGAATCGCACACTAGTGTGCAAGACATGCATAGACATCTTTGGACTTGCAGCAGTTTAAGCTGCAATGTCTTCAAGAACAAGGGATCTGTACAACTTGGGAGCTAAAAATTGAAGGTGAGATATAGGATGGCAGATGACGCCCTCCTTCAACACTTCC